>PVKA01003389.1:19215-110601 GCA_004027165.1 Ctenomys sociabilis
TTTTTTTTTTTTTTTTTTTTTTTTTTTTTTTTTTTTTTTTTTTTTTTTTTTTTGTCTTTTTGAGACAGGGTCTCACTATGCAGTTCAGGCTGGCCTTAAACTCACTTTGTAGCTCAGGCTGGTCTCGAACTCACAACAATCCTCCTGCCTCAGCCTCCCAAGTGCTGGGATTACAGGCCTGTGCCACCACGCCCGGCTAAAAATTTTATTTATTTATTTTGGCAGAACCAGGGATTGAACTCAGGCCCTTGCGCTTGCCAGGGAAGCACTTATTCCACTGAGCTATCTCCCTGGCGCCCTGGTTGTTACATTACATATTGTTATCATCAAATTTGTTGCTGAGACTACAGTTTCTCACAGTCTGTACGGTGTTCATTTTTTTCTTGCCTATTGATTGGGTAGGGCTTTCATACAGTGTGGAGTAGGAGTCATCAGGGCAGACAAATCTGCCCGGCTCTGCATTTTAGGGGCAAAGTTTTTAGCATTCAACCTCTCACTACCAGCACTGGTATCCAACGAAGGTTCTTGATAGATGCTTTTTGTCGCCCTGAGACATTTCCTCCCATTCATAGTTGCTGAGAGTTTTTATCATGAGTGAATGTTGAATTTTGTCAAACATTTTTCTGTCAGCTGGTGTAATGATGTAGTTTTTCTTTAATTCTTACTTAATTCATTGATTGATTTTTTTTTCCATGCTGAATCAGCCTTATATCCCCAAAAAACCCACTTGGTTGTGTCCGTTTTAAAAATTATACTTCTAGGGGCTGGGATAATAGCTCGGTAGTCTAAGCCCTTGCCCAAAAGTGCAAGGATCCGGGATCAATCCCGAGCACTGCATGCCGCACCTGTCCCAGAATACTGGGCACAGGGGCTGTGCTGGCCCCTGAGACTGCACAGGGTGGCACAGGCCTATAATCCCAGCACTGGGGAGGCTGAGACAGGAGAATCACTATGAGTCTGAGCTGCGTGGCGAGACCCTATATCAAATTAATAAACAAATTTTTAAAATTTATCCTTCTAGGGACTGGCCAAATAGCTCAGTGGATTAAAGCACCTACAAGCAGACTCAGGGGCTGGGGGTTCAATCCCCAGGCCTGCTATTCCGGCCCTGCCCCCTGGGACATGCTGAGATGGTGATTGAGACTGTGTGTGGTGGTATGTGCCTGTAATCCCAGCTTTTGGGAGGCTGTAAACAGGCAGATTACGATGGTCCGATCTAGTAGTGAGACCCTGAACACCCTGTAGACCTTTCCCTAAAAATAAAAAAAATAAAAAACTTGGATATTCAAAGTGCTATTGAATACACTGCTATATTCAAATATTCTGCTTAAAATTTTATGCTTGTGTTCATGAGAAATATCATTCTAAAGTGATTTTTCTTATAATGCCTCCATTTGGTTTTGATATTAAGGGTTCTACAAAGAGATGCAAGGCATCCTTCCCTTTTCTATTTTCTGGAACAAATTATGTATTAATAACAAATTACTTATAAATTATGTATCTCTTCTTAAATATTTCTTAGTGTTTTCCAGTAAAACTAGCAAGGTCTGGAGATTATTTTGCCAAAGATTTAAAACTACAAATGCTAGACCATTAACAGTTGCAGGCCCGTTTATTATATCTTGGGTAAGATTTGGTAATTGGATGTCTTTGAGGTGGAAGAGCATTGCATCTTAATTGCAGCGCTTATGTGTATAGAATCACTCACATATAATAGTCCCTTACTATGCCTTTAATGTTCACCAGTTCTTTCTTCACACGTGACTTGGTAATTTACACCTTTTTTTTCCTTCAGACTTGATACAAGTTCACAGGGAAGTTTTACTCTCTCAGGGAATCAAGGAATTTGGACCTTATTTATTTCTCTATTACTTTTAGTTTTTATTTAAATTGACTTTTTGCTATCATCTGTATCATGTTGTTTCTTTCTTATTGCCTCCCTTTTTTGCACTGTTTTCTAGTTTCTTAAACTGGAAACTTACATTATTGGTTTGAATTTTTATTTATCTATTTTTTTTGAATCAGGGATTGAACTCAGGCCCTTGTGCTCACCAGGCAAGCACTTATTCTACCGAGCTATCTCCCTGGCCCCTGAATATTTCTTTATTCTAATGAAGGATTTAGTGTTCTACATTTCCCAATGCATACTGCTTTCAGCTGCCTGCCAAAAAGGCTGAAAGGAGGAAGTGTCTTTCTCTTTTTCCTTTTCCACTTTCTCAGAAGATCGGTGATGAGGGTTTCTCTGGTTTTATCCCTTTTGAGATTCATGGGCTTTTCCTTCCACCTGTAGATTGATGCCTTTCACCAAGCTCAGACAGCCTTAGCTATTATTTCCTCAAATTGTTTCAGCCCAGCATGCCTCTCCGTCCAAGACTCTGATGACAGGGGTGGGAAACCTTCGGCTGTTAGTCACAGTCTTCACAATTCTATTCATTTCCTTAATCTTCTTTCCCTCTCTGTTTTTCCGATTAGATCATTTCCATTTTGCTCTATCATTAAATTCTCTGGATTTTTTTTTCGTGTGTCATCTCCAGTTCCTTGCTGAATATATTGAATGAATTTTTAATTTAGTTTCTGTGTTTTTCAGTTCTAAACTATCCATTTTGGTTTTGTTTATATTTTTTATTTCTACATCTCTCAACTGGAGAGGGGAGCAGTTTTGTCCCTTAGGAGACATTTGGAGGTGTCTGGAGCCAGTTTTGGGCCTGGGCTTTCTCTAGCATCTGGTGTGTAGAGACGAAAGCTGCCGGTAAATATCCTTGAGTACAGAGGACACATACAACAAATTACCCATCCCCTAATAGCACTGGTGCCTCTGTTGAGCAAACTTTGTATTTCTTCACAGAGGATTTCTATTTTTCCTCATGTTTCAAGAATATTTATGCATTTATATAGAAACTGCATAAAATAACTCCAGCACCTGTGTGTACCAATTTCCCTGATTCTTCCTTCATAGCATAATTTTGGATTGTGTCCTCAGCATTTTGAATATCGTGTTATATGGTACTGGCTCCTGTTTAAATCTTGTTTTGATGATCATTTAAATTTTTGTCTTTTCCCATCCATTTCTGTTATGGTTTATGCCTCGTTGTCCCCCCAAAGCCTCATGCAGTCATGGGGTGGCCTCTGGAGTTTGTGACTGATAATTGTGGGCATGTGTGCTGCACCTGCCCGGGGCAGGTAATTTGCATTACAGTGTAAGGAGGGGAGCGAGGCTGGCTGGCTGCCTGGGCTGCTGCCCGTCCCTTGTTCCCTCTGCTCTTTGCCGCTGCCCTGAAAGGCTGCTCTCTGCCATGTGCCCCTCTGCCTTGGAGCCAGCTGAGTATGGACTGAAAACTCCAGTAACTATGAGCTAAATAAACCTTTCCTTCCTTCATTTTGGGTGTTGGGCTTTGTCCCAGCAACGAGAGAAGAGTAACTGAGACAGTTTCTATTTACTTTCCAGAGTCAACTGGCTGCTTCGAGCAGTCTGTTCAGGTTTCACTGCATTCAGTGGGAGAAATGAATCGAGTTTCCACCAGCTCTAGAGGATTCTGAAAGACTCAAACATTTGCATTCATAATTATAGACTTTTAGAACCTGAGTTGTGCCATTGCTCCATCTCCATCCTACACCAGTGCTTGGTCATCAGCTGCCTGAGAGGTAGCAGCCTCGACTGAGGTGTTTGATGTAGCAGCGAGATCAGCCCTTCCCCAGGAGGCCAGCTTCAGTCTTGTTCCTTGTGCAGCGAGCTCTGCCTCTCTGCAGTTCTGGATTCCTGGGGCTTTCTCCTGTGGGCACCATCAGAGGCTGTAGCTGGAGAGCCTGAAGTGCTCTCCTGGCACAGGATGCCCTGCTGTGCCCCTGAAACTTACTGGGACTCCTTTCTTTGCAACCTTCATTTTTCTCAAGTGTGATCTATGCTTATGTCTCTTTCCAGAAAGGCATTATGGGCATGTGGGAGGGAATCTTGGAGCCAAGAGCCAAGTTACAGCAGCAACTATTTATTAAGCAAGGACTTCACAAAATTATCTTCTTTTGATGTCCAGAGAATCTCCTATCACAGGGTTTTGGGGTTTTTTTCTTGCACCGGGAATCAAACTCAGGACCTTGCCAGGCAGGCACTTGTGCCGCTGAGTGCTATCACTGGCAGAAGGGCCCTCTAATGTATCGGTCATATTGCATTTTTCCCCAAGCATGTGTGTGTGATGTGCGTCGTGCTTCCCCACAATAGATAACTCTACGTATGCTGCTCTCCACCTTGACTTTTTCTGTCAACAACTTACCTTAAAAATTATTATTCTATTACGTTATGGATAGTGTATCCTTGTACCATAATTTAGAGAAAGAACTCCTTTAAATAGACATTTAAATTTTTTCCCCAATATTCCTTTTCCTTGGTTCAGTTTTGGAAAAAAAAATTCCTAGTAGTGGATTCTAAGCATCACTCAAGAACTTGGGGCCACTGGAGTGGGATTCTGGGAGGCGGGCAACCCAGACCGTGGTCGTTGGTGGAGGGAGGGCCCAAGAGGAAGAAGGAAGAGAGGAGGAAGGTGGGGGGGGGGTACGGCTGGGCTGGCAGAGCTGCGGAGCCAGGAATTCTTGGGGGATGAGCAGGGGTGAGGGGGTGGAAGGCGGAGGAGGACCCAACACCTACCCCGCTCTGACTCCTCACGCCCCTCCTCTCCCTGTGCCTTCCTCCTCTCGTGGTTCTCTCCCTCCCAGCATGGGGAACTCAAGTCAGAATTAATAAAAGCTGCAGATTGCTTAGAGATGGAGGGCAAAGGATGGAGACGGTTCGGGGCCCAGATATTTCCCTCATGTGCAATAATCTGGTGATGCGTAAACCCCTTTCCTGGAGCCTTTATTAATATTAGCTCCTAATGCATAATTGCCTGGCAAGCCCGGGGCCTATGTTGGTGCCACCCTGCTCCTCTCCTCTCCCCAGCCAGGCCACCCGGGCCATGGACTGCAGGAGGGCAAAGGTGCTGGGCCGGGGGACAGGCACTGGCTGCTCCAGGCTCCTGAGCTGCTTGCACCCTGGTGACCTTGGACATTCTAGAGTTCCTCAGTAGCCCACGGGGGCCACACTCTGCAGGAATCTGGGCACCCACACATAGGCCTGGTTCTGATAGAGGGGACACATTTGTTACCCACCCCCTTCAGCCCCCCGATAATGAAGGGGTGACTACAGTGGCTGAGGGCCGTGATGGCACAGCTGGGTGGCAGTGCTTTCTGGTTGGCCAGCCACCACCTGGAGCAGTGGCCACTGAGTCCTCCTGACTCTGACTCTGTAACCCTCTAGCCTAAGAAAGGCGAGGGCATGGCTGTCACTTGCCCTATTCTCTGATGGCAAAACATTTGTCCCTACAGGGCAGGGCCATAGCTCTGCTGAAGCTGTCCTCTATGGGGGCTGGGTGACCCTGGGAAATCTGTTGTCTTCTCCCACCTAGCTTTCTCCGCAGGACAATGAGGACATCATCTGGGTTCTTCCTCCACCACTGGTGCTCTGAGTCAGAAGTCCCAGAGTGTGTAAAACCAGCCTGGGCAGAGACACGACCTGGGAGAGCCTGTTCTGAGAGCCTGGGCCCCGGGGTCCCTGTATTAGTCACCCAGAGCTGTGCTGGCGGCAGTCCTCAGTCCAGCAAGACATGTGTGGGAGAGAGAGCCTCACTGCTCCCTCTCGGAGCTCCCTCCTGCCATGGGGACTCTGTTTCTCCTGTCTGGAAGGCTGCTCCCTTCCCAAAGACCTCCTTGACCTCCTCACCAGGGTTGGATCCAGGGCATCCCATGTATCTCCTCCGCAGAGATTCCGTACTGAAAATGTCAGTCTCACACACACACACACACACACACACACACACACACACACACACACAGATGTGACTCTATTCTTCTGCAACTGAACTCCATTTCTTCCATATGCCCCATGCTGCCAGAGGGCTGAAATGTGGTGAAGACAAGGCAGGATCCTTCTGCTCTTGCGACTTGCGTGCAGGAGAGGAGGGTGGGTCTCCTGTGTCTCAGCCCCAGGAGAGAGACAGGGTGTCACCCGTGCCAGCCCCTTCCGAGGCCCCACTGGGTCTTCATCAGTCAGCCCCCTCCCCCACCCTTGTCACCCAACTCCCACCTACACAGAGGATTATCACCAGCCCCAGTAGGGCTCTGCAGTGCTGGACAAGTGTTTCATCACTGTCTATGTCCAGGAGGGCAGGAGTGGGCTGCTTTGGCCGGTTGCTTGCTGGTCTGGGGTCTCCGTTACACAGTTCTGGTGCTGGCGTGCTGTGTGCACCGCTCCGGTTGTGGGTCAGCAGCTCCATACACACTGACGGCGAGCTTGCTGCCTGTTTTGCCCACGCCTCTCCAGGAAGTTATCCTTTAGGAAAACCCCTGCACCTAACGCAGGCCCTCCGCAGCCCCCAGTGAGATATATCCCGTCTTTGCATCTGAGCACAACCAGGTGTCAAACCATCAGCGTGGAGTTGCAGGGTCCTCAGCTTCCAGAATACTGCCTCACAGGTGGCCCTATCAGGACCTCTCTCCAGGCCACCAGAAGCCAGGACACAAGATTGCCAGGTAAGGGTCCTCCAGCTTCAAACCCCCACTGGTATCTCAGGTCCTCAGCCCCACCTCAGGCTCAGCCACGGGCTTTGGGATGAAAATCAGCTCACAACACCCTGGCTCCACTTGCGTAGAGTGCAGGAAATGACTGCTCCAGGAGAAATCACCCAACACCCCACCAGCTCCAAGCACCGTTTGGGACAAAGCCCCTTCCTGGCCCCTGACCTGCAGCCTGTCCATCCGGGACAGCTCCTGCAGGACGGAAGCTCCTGCTGCCGCCTCTAGCATCCACTGTGCACTCTGAGCTCTGCCCTGGGGCCCCCCTAGACAGAGTAGCTCCTTTCCCACACAACTTTCTTCCACTAGGCTAAGAACAAGGCTAAGGCTTTGGACCCAAGAACACGGTGACTCCTAGCTTGGACATGTCCTGGTAGTGTAGCCTGGGATCAGTCATCTCCATCTCTTGAGATTGTCTCTTATAAAATAGTGCTTAACAAAAAACACGCTTGGTGGTATCGTCTGTGCCCAAGGGCTCCTCAATGCCAGATTGCCCCGGCCTACATGACAAAGGGAGAGATGGAGGCTGCCTTCAACCTGCCAGGATTCGCGGCTCCTGTCAGAGGGCAGTGGGGAGCCGTGAAGGCTCCAGCACAGAAACAGAGCTTCGCTGGTGTGAATCTCCTTCCGTTGTTACCTGATGTCAGCTTGAGGGGATCCCTGATGGGGAAGGACTTCCAGGAGCAGGGGCTCAGGGGAGACGCCCTCCGAAAGCCAGAAAGGCCCCAGGCACCCGGATGCTGACATGTATCCCAACATTCCAAGGAAGCTCTGTCTACAGTGGCAAACAGTGTCCCTATCTGTCTCGTGCATGAGAGAGCCATGTCCAATCCCAGATTCCACACCAGTGCGTCCACCAGATGTGCCACCAGCAGCCCATGATCCATCTCCCCCTGAGACCCTGGGGGGTGACAACACAAGGGTCAGTATCGCATGTGTCAGAGCAGGAGCCCTATGCCCGCCACCAAGAGATCCCTTTCATTCACGAGGATCAGAGGGGATGAAAAGGTGCACACCACTCGTTTCCTGGACAAGACAGGATGCAGTGCTGGGGCCAGGCTCAGCAGGCCCCACCCCCTTAGCATTAGTTTATCGGCCCTGATTGTAAGCCGCACTCTGTGAGTCAGTGTCTCTATCATCTCCATCTGCCTATCTGTCCCTCTGTCCAGCTGAAAGTCCACCTCTCTGGAGGGGCTGCTAGGAGCATCACACAGCAAGATGGGGACAAACTGCCCAGCCCCGTCCCTGTGCACAGCGACTGTCCCTGCACTTCGGTGAGGTGTGGGACTTGGGAAAGGCCTTCCCTCTCCTGCACGGGAAGGAGGCGGCCAGCAGCCCAGAACATGATCTCCTCTCCTTCAAGGGACAAAGCTCTGGACAGTGCAGTGATGATTAAACGCTCTGAGCACCCTCGACCCCTGTCCGGGACATCAAGGTAAGTGCCCTGCGCGGGCTGCGGCTCTGTGGATGAATAAATAAAAGCAGCGGCCCAGTAATGGGATCCGGGGAGGCCTCTCAGGATAATGGAGCGGCAGGCGTGACGGCAGAGCCTCAGGCACCCGAGCACCCAGAAGAGCCGCGCAGGGGGCGGCAGGAGCGTGCTGTGCGCGGGCAACACGGGCCTGCCGCCCGCCCGCCCGTGGTGACAGTCATCCCAGGACAGGTGGCTGTGAGGGGCCCCTCCCTGTTTCGGTGCCAACTGTCCTTAGAGCGATTTTGCCCTTTCAGCTCCCCAAATTCAATTCTTTCTTTCCTTCCTTCCTTCCTTCCTTCCTTCCTTCCTTCCTTCCTTCCTTCCTTCCTTCCTTCCTTCTTTCCTTTCTTTCTTTCTTTCTTTCTTCCTTCCTTCCCCCCCCCCTTCTTCCTTCCTTCCATCTTCCCTCCCTACCCCTCTTTCTTTTCTTTTGAGACAAGTTCTTACCTTGTAACCCAGGCTGGCCTTGAACCACAGCAATCCTTCACTTCAGCTTCCCAAGTGCTGAGATTACAGGCAGCACCACCACACCCAGCTACTGGATTCCTAACCCAGATCAGCCCTGGGGACCAAGCAGGACCAGGAAGGTCCCAGTTTGTGAGAAGAGAAAGTGAGGCTCAGAAAAGCCCTGCCTTTCTTCCAGCAAAGCCCAGCTCTGCCACTGTCTGTATTTACCCCACACTGGCTCTGTTTCTTCTTTGTGCCCAGCGCTGTGTCTGGCCCTCAAATGACACCCGGATGTCACTTTAATGTCCCAGAAGACCCCAAAGTCAAGAGAGAAGCAGGCATGACAAAGGGATTGCCTCAAAAGTAAGCTCCCAGATGAGAAGCCTCTGGAATAGAACCATGAAGAAGTTGACCACGCCATGTGGTGGCCAGGACAAGGGCCAGCTGGAATTCTCACACTTGGCTGTGGCAGATAGGTGGCCCAGCCGTTCAGAAAAGGCCTCTCTACTCCTAATGAGTCTGAACGTACGACAGCTCCTGACCACTCTTTTCCACCCCTAGGTGTCGACCCCAGTGAAATGAAAGAGAAAAAAATGTGTGTCCCCGCAGAGCCATGTCCACAGATGTGTACAACAGTGACATTTAGAGTCAGCAAAGCTGAGGGGACTGCGGTCACTTGCGGTAGAAAGCAGCCCAGAGGTTGCTTTCTGGAGTCGCACTGAGGCAGGCAACGCTGCCTGAAAACAGGCGGGGGCGCTTTCTGGGGCGGTGGAGGTGTTTTGTATCTTGACTGTGGTGCTGCTTGCGTGAGTACAGACATTTGTTAGACTCACAGAACGGTACATTTTTATGGGTGAATTTTATTGTATATAAATTGTGCTTTGATAAAGTCAATTAATAAAAGTAGAATCCAAACACAAGCACCCAAAAGAAAACAACCAGCTCGGGTGAACCAAGCAGCTGCTGCCCCAGCTGGCCCAGCTGTGTGCCTGGGCGCGGGCCTCCCTGAGTGACGGAGGGGCCCCGTCCTCTCCCCACCCCCGGGGCCAGGGCTCCTGCCCAGGCCTCTTCATGGCCCTCCTCTAGTGGAGAATCAGCTCAGGGCCACACAGCTTCTTCCTGGAAACTGGAAAAGGCTACTTTTGAGGAGTGGCCTTCGCTTGACAGGAGGCTAGCGGCTCTGTGAAGAAAACATAACATCCCCTTCCTTCAAGCTGACCTAGTTGCCAGATGGAGGATGATTCCAGCTCGGCACACCCTTCAGCCTCTGTCAGGGCCGCACCTGGAGCTTCCATACCGAGCCTGCATCCTGGGATGTGCCCTGTCTAACCTTGACTAAGCCCCTGTTCCACCCTGGGCCTCATTTTCTCTTTCTTCAAAATGGGACCAAAGAGTTCTAAAGATCTAATGCAGTGAGAAAGGGAAGTTGCTTTAAGATGTGTGACAGGGCCAGGGACATGGCTCAGTAGAATAAGCACTTCCCTGGCAAGTGCAAGGCCCTGAGCTCACAACCCGGTTCTGCCAAAAAAAAAAAAAGAAGAAGAATTTAAGATGTATGACAGAGAGGCTGGGGAGACAGCTCGGCAGCCCAAGCACCTGCATGGCAAGCACAAGGATCAAGGTTTAATTCCTAGTACTGCATGACCTGCAGGTCCAAAACCCTGGGCACGTGGTGCTGGCCACCAAAACAGGTGTGGTGGTGCAGGTCTGTAATCCCAGAGCTGGGGAGGCTGAGACAGGAGAATCACTATGAGCCTGAGCTGCATAGCAAGACCCTGTACCAAGTAAATAAATACATACATACATAAATAGATGGTTTTAAAAAGATAAGATGCATGAAGGCATAACAATGCTGGTTTCTCCTCAGTCCGCTGAAAGGACGGGTGGACCAGCAGTTGGGCGAGCAAATGAATGGGTAGGTGCACAATGGATGAAAGAGTGGGCGGTTGGACAGACAGACAGCTGGGAAGATGGACAGATGGCTGCACAGATCAGTAGAAGGCAAGAGAATCTTGAAACTCCAGCTGTGTTCTTTCTTCTTTCTGGAGCAATCAAAAGCAGAGCGGTTTGCTGCCCACGCATCCGTGTTTCCTGACCTTCCTGTGGTCCCCCCAGCAGTCTCCAGCTGTGTCTGTCCCCAGCTCCTGGCTGCTCAGACTCCTCCCCTGCCAGCTGGCTCCTCCCTCAGGGGGCAGAGGGCCCCATCAGCACGTCCCTGTCCCTTTTGGGGGTCTGATCTCTAATGAGATAACTTATAGTTCTGGCTTCTTAGTCTCCTTCTTGATAAAGGGATAGACACAGATGAGACAAGTAAAAGGCGGGTTCCCAGCCACCCTGGAGAGATTCAATGAATATTAACAGACTTCCAGCTGCCTTCTGGCTCAGGCCTTGGGAACAGGCAGCTCCAGAAAACGCTTAAGGGGCCCAGTGGGATGACTTAATTTTCAGGAGAACAATGGCCAGCGGAAGAGTGGAAGGCCTGCCCTCCCCAACCACCGAGAATCTCCTTCAGGAGGTTGCAGTTCTGCTGCTGGCCCAGCTCTGTCCCACACCAGGCCGCGACAGGCAAGCACATCTCAGCTGTGGCCCTGCGTGGGCTCTGCGGCTTCAGGGAGGCACACACTCCCTGAGCCTCTGTTTCTGCATAGGTGAGTTCACAGCCACCGCACTCGATCACCTGTGAATCCCCGTAGGTCTACAGGAAGTGGAAGAGGCTGTGAGAAGTTTGGGACCAGTGTGGTCAGGGCCACTGGGCGTCTAGGGGACTGGTAGGTGAGAGTAAGGAGAAGAGGCACGTGTCACACACACACGCGCGCGCTCGCGCACGTGCACGCACACGCACACACACACACTCACAGACTTTATCTACCTGTGCTCTTTGACCCAGACCAGCATCCCAGCCCAGTAAGTCTGCACTGCCTTCAGCCACATCTGGTTCTTAGATTCACAGATCCACTGAGGAGCGCAGCAGCTTGGCCTGGTGTCAGGACCTGGGCCACCTCTACCTGTGTGGCTGTCATCCATGGACTCTGTATGCATGTCCTGTTCCTAGGAAGCTCTTGAGTGCACAGAGTAGGTATGAGCCCTCTATCCCATCTCCCATGGCTCATGGGGCCCCAGCTCGCTGCACTTGGGACCTTCCCTTGCTGCTCCTGCTCCAGGAGCCAGTGTGTACCCTCTGGACCTTAGGGAGAGGTCTCCAGCACCCACTGCAGCCTACAAAAAGTGCAACTATTCGCTGAATGCAATTGAGCTTCATTGCAGCCCCCCAACCTTCCCGGTGCCCCTGCTGTGGAAACGGCAGTCAGAAATGCCCAGGCTGCCCGTGGAGACCCAGGTGGCAACCGCCAAGTCCGTGCTGGCACAGGCAGGGGCTCCAGGAGGCATCCAGAGCCGCGGGGAGGACTCTGGCTGGTCAGTTCCAGTGCTGCCCTGGGCCAGGCCCCCTGGGCACCCTCCTGAGGCCAGTCACCTGGAGAGCAGCTGGCCTTGCCTCCCACAAGCGCCTAATGCTTCCTTCCTGGCTCTGTGCCTCGACTCCTGGGCTGAAGCCCTGGAACTCATCCAGGGCCTCTAGTGCTGATGGAAGGGTGGAAGGGCACTGTTCTCCGAGTCCAGTCTCGAATTTCAGACCTTCTCTCTGGCTGCAGTGAGCAGTGCACTGGACAGCGCGCAAGGACTGTGACTGTGCCGTCTGCTGCCACATGACCTGCCCGTCTTGGGACCTTAGCTTCCTCATATGCACAGTCAGATTTCCTAATGAAGCATCACAGAGAGATAGCTCAGCAGCATAAGTGCTGAGAGAGAGAAAGAGAGACAGAGACAGAGAGACAGAGACAGAGAGAGAATCCTTTATGGCTGAGCAATGTGGCACATGCCTGTCATCCCAGCACTCAGGAGGCTGAGGCAGGAAGATCACTGTGAGTTTGAGGTCAGCCTGGGCCACATACCATAGTAAACCCAAAGCTAACTGAACTATATATAGCAAGACCTTGTCTTAAAAAATAAACAAACAAACAAAAATTAACAGTTCATAGGTACTGGTTCTGGATTGGTGCAGAGCACAAGCAAAGGTGGGACTGGGGTTGCCAATAGCCCCAGTCTTGGGCACCAGCCTTCCTGGGCTCACTGGCACCAAGGAGAGTCTCCTGGGGATGGGTCTGTTGGCAGTGGCCTGGGCCAGTGGCCACATGAGGAATGGGCAGCAGAGCACTCTGGGACTGTGGCTTAAAGAGGCCGAGGCCTGTGGCCCTGCTGGCTCTGAGCTCTCTCCTTTAGGAGACAGAGTGCAGAGAGACATTAACTCTCTTCTTACACTGCTCCATGCCCTTCCCAGGTATGGTGGGGACAGCTGGAGAAGTAGCTAGACCCGGTCAGGGGAAACGTGGTCTGGCTGTAACAGGCTCCATCCGGGGCTGCCGGGCAGGGACAAGGACGCCTTCCCCATGGTCCTCTGGCTGGGGGCTCAGGACTGCCACCTCTGGGTAGAGAGGAAGCCCACATGGTGAGCACTGGCATAGCAGGCCCATCCTGCGAGGGTGTGCCGCCTGTCAGCACACGGGGCAGCAGGGGCCTCAGGCTGGGGAGCACTGCCTTTGCAGCCAGCTGCATGGGAGCAAATGGCAGCAGCCTGACCCCCCCCCCCCCAGAGGGCACTGTGGAGAACGGCCACACTCCTGGAGCTGTCCCCCAGGCAAAGGCAGGCGCTAGGGACACCAGTGAGGCCAACAGGCCTATAGGAAAGGCGGGGGGTCATCAGCAGAGCCTGAGTGAGAGGGGCGGAAAGCACCCTAGCGACTTAGGCCTGCAGAGGCCTTCCAGGGACCGTGGGGCTCCTCTGTGCAGGGCCACACAGTCTTGCCCTTGGCATTGTGCCTCTGAATCTCTGGCCTATGACCTTTGCTATTGAAGACGTTTCACCGGTGGGACCATGGGCTGGAGGTTATCTGGAGAGTAGATCTGCTATAAAAGCCAGCTGACACCGTCCTGTGCACACGCCCTCACCCCTCGTGCCCTGCGCTGCCTTGGGACACTGCACGGAGCCACCACAGCAGGAAGGCCTGCCCCTACCTCCTGCACCCCCTCGGCTTTGGACTCCCAGTCTATAGGACCGCAAGGACATTTACGTTTTATGGATCATCCGTCCGAGGCATTCGGCTATAACAACAGAAAATGGGCTGAGAGAGATGTGCAGAGAGCTCTAGCAGAGCGCCCGTGCAGGGACCTGAGTCACCAGAGCGCTAGCCTTGGGGCCCAGTCAGCACCCCAGTGCGTCTGGAGGTGCAGCCTCCAGCAAAGAGGATTACCCAAGAGCCTCTAGGGGACTTCACACTGTTACTCCTCCTCCCTTCTCCCTGCTCAGAACGAGAATGCCCGTCCTATACCTGCCCCAACACTGCATTTTGGAAGCATTTATCATGTTTGGGGTCACAGGTTCAGAGCTGGAGGGAGATTTGCCTTCGGAGGGATGTGCTTTTGTCTTTCATCCACACCTGACTTAGGTGACGGTTGGGTGGATGTCAGACTTTGGACTTTTGAGTCAGTGCTGGCTGAGTTAAGACATGAGCTTGGGGAAACCGGAGGCAGAGGGGTGATCTGAACGTTGCTGTCCCTACCTCCAAAGTCATATGCTGAAAAGGACCAATTCGAGTTCTGCCTCTGTGCCACAAAACAGACACTGTATTAGACCCCTTGGTTTTCTGTGCCACGTCTTTCCTTCGTGTGGGAGGGTCGGAGCCCAGCCCTGGGAAAAGTGTGGCTGTGACAGTGAAGCCTGTGAGGCGGAGGCCCTTGTCCTTGAGAAACGACCCTGTTGCACCTGTGTCACCAGGAGACCCTCGCGCAACCTGCACACGCCAGGTGTGAGGAGGCGGCGTGCAGAAAGCCTCTGGACTGCTGGCGCATACCGGCTGTGGTCCTCAAGTTCCTTGCGAGGAGCAAGACAGACAAGGAGGCAGTGCCGCCATGCCCTGGGCCTTGGGCTCATGAACCCCTCCTGGGCCTCACTCAGGAGAATTCCCAGTAGGAAGGGAAAGCAGGGAGCATGCCGGGGGGGCCCTAGCCGTGTCCAGAGAGCCCACGGCCCTGCATCCTTAGCGCAGAAAGCCGGCAGCCTCATTTGGTCTTCGGGGTTTCAGGTAGACACGTCTCCCCCCAACATCCCTCCCTCCTGGGCCCCTCAGGAAATGGGGGCAGAGCACACTCCCATGGGACCCCCACTAGAAGCCCATGCTCCCTTGACATTGGGAGCCAGACACCCAGCCAGCTACCAAGGCTTTGTGCAGTGTGAGTCTCAGAGACAGAGCGGCTTGGGCACCGATCCTGAGCTGGCGTGGCCTGGAGCGAGCTGCTGCACCTGCCGGGGCTCTGCTCTCTCAGCAGCAAGATGGGGATGGACAGGGTTATTTCAGGGTTGCTGGCAGCCTGAGGGCTGAGGTGTGAGCAACGCCTGGCACATAGTAGACAATCAACCAATGACGGTGGTGTTATTATTGTACCAGAATGGAGACAGAAGATGGGGCACCCTGCGCTCCATGCAGAGAAGAGGGCCGCAGGGCCCACTCCCTAGGTCCAGGTGCTGTCAGTGTGGGGCCTGGATGCCACAGGGCCCCATGAGCTTCTTCTGACCACCCTGTCCTCCCCACCACCACCAATATCAGTGAAGACTAGAATCTTCACAGCGTAGGGATCCACTGGTCTCTCAGTGTGGTCTGTTGTACCCCGGGAGAAAGGGCAGCAGGAAGGAGGAAAAGAGAGACAAGAAGACGAGAGCTGGATTAGGCCGTGACTCATCTGCTTCACTCGGGACTGAGGTAGTAAGGACTGACGCCTACTCCCACTTTCACATGTTTGACCAATTTTCCAGCTTCCACAGCTCCTGACATCACAGAAGAGGCGAAATTTCCCTCCTAGGTGCCAAGGACTCCTCACTAAACACTGTTGTCATTTTCTTTCTTTCTTTCTTTCTTTCTTTCTTTCTTTCTTTCTTTCTTTCTTTCTTTCTTTCTTTCTTTCTTTCTTTCTCAGAACCAAGGATTGAACTCAGGCCCTTGCGCTTGCCAGGGAAGTGCTTATTCCACTGAGCCATCTCCCTGGCCCCATTATTTTTATTAATTAATCACTCAGGCACTGGCTGAACACTTCCTGGGGCAGTCTGTTCTCCAGAACCCCAGAGGATGCCTGTTCTGCTCAGGTCAAGCAGGCCAGGTGTCTGAATGTCCCAAGGAGGGAGGGACAGGGCCTCAAGAGGGGCTTCCTGAGGTCCTAAGACAGAGCCCACCCAAGCATGTAAGGGATGGAGACAGGCCAGATCCAGCGCGCACATCCAGCCCAGCAGAGGAGCTGACGAGGTTGGGGCAAGCTGGCGTAGCGGCTGGCCCCCAGGAACTGGCCTAGGAGAAGCTGGGCCTTCACAGTTCACTGCCCACACTGCAGTCCTGCCTCTCTCCCCTCCTGTCCCAGAGGTCAGACAGTGGGATGGGGAGACAGCACCAAGTTCAGAGGAGCCAATGCCTGTGTGTCCCTCGGTCCCTCAAGAACAGGACTGTCCCCTCATCCCTGGCATCCGGCTGTGCCCTGCCAGGCAGGCGGTAGTAGGTGGCTAAATCCATTTCTAGTTCAACCCTCGCTAATGACTCTGGCAAGTCCCTTCCTCCCTGGGCCTCACTTTCCCCGTGTGGCCGCTGACTTGTGTGGATCTCTAAATACTTGCCCAGTTCTCTTCAGCCGCAGATGACAGCAGCCATTGTCTCCCTTCTCAGCTTCAGAAAGAATCAGCCCCACCAGAGGACAGGGACTTGTGTCTGTCCTGCTCGCGCCAGGTCCGAAAGGCCCAAAGCAGTACCTAGTGCATATCTGATGCTCAAGAAAAACTCTTTGCATGAATGAATGAATCCACAACAGCTACTACTTACAAAGCACATATTGGGATCCAGTCGCTGGGCTCAATACTGAACATTCGTGACTGTGAGACCCGTTGCCAAGATGGGCAATGGGACCCGGTGGGGAGAGGGGAAGGGCTGGACAGGGGCCAGCTGGGCGTCCAGAGGACTCACTGCCCTTGCAGTCCAGACCGCCCTGTAGCTGGGCTCTTTCCTCAGACCAGCGTCCAGCTCATCTCCCTTCAATCCCATTGTCCCTGTTTAATTCTCAAAGAGGAAAGCACCGCTTGATGCCAGATTCTGGCATAACTCTTACTCCGTTCTTCTCAGTAGACTGTAACCAAGTCAGTGACAGATGGGATGCCACATTTGTGCCTGTGTGAGAGACAAAGGGTTAACAGTCTTCATATCAAAGAATGCTTCAAATCCTCTTCTGGAAGGGACAGGCTAGGAATTCACAGGTTCAAGTAGCTAATCACCTAGAAGGGAAGTTTAAAAGATCATCAATTTTACTGATAATCCAAGACATGCAAATTCAAACAATGATAAATGTCATGTAGAGCACAGTGAATTGGCAAATACTTGATAAACCCAGCACCACACAGAGGGTCAGGAACAGACCATCTTGATGTGCATTGTGTGACAACAGCCACGGAATAGTGAGATGTGACTGTGTGTGCTGAGCCTGGGTGCTCAGCCACAGAATGCCGCAGCGATACGCGTCTGGAATCTCACAAAAGGGCTTGGGGTGTCACTTGGGGTGCAGCGCTTGCCTAGCATGTGTGGAGCCTTGGGTTCTATTCTCAGTACCAGAAAAAAACAAAATCAAAGTCCACTGAGTTTTGGTGATAGATACCTGGCCGCCCAACAATGCAGGAGCAGTCAGAACCTGGTACCTGCCGCTGGAAATCCTGCCCGGAGCCCGGTCTAGACATGTCTACTGCTTCAGAGCAGCTTTAGGAAAACTTGAGCAATTAGGGGAGACAGCAGGGCCCTGGAGGAGAACAGAAGCAGGGGGCAGGGTTGGAGATAACTCATTTCCATTCTGTTCTATTTGCACCCCTTGAATTCTTTACTATATGTGCATCTCAACTTGTAAAAATATTAATTATACGTTTAAAAGGAAATTATACAGAAAGATGTATTTGTGTGAGTGTAATTACAATAGAGATTAGATAGCTACCAAAGTGTTAGCCATGGGTCTGACTTCCCCTGGAAGTCACAGCTGGGGGCTGTGGCCCAGGAATCTCTAGGTATCTGGCCCTACCTAGCTCCACCACTGCTGGGAATCACTGCCCCACGCGTGGAGCAATTCTCGGGGGGGGGGGATGTCAGAGGGCATTTTCAACTTCATTTTTACGCCAGTCTACATTTTACATTCTATCCATTATTTAGCAATTTTTAAATATTTTCCTAAGAATACTGGAGGCACATGACTGCCTCTAGGGCCACCTTACTGAACGCAGGGCCCTGGCCAGTGTCTTCTGCTTTTAATCAGATCATCGAATTCACCTAAGAAATCTTTTGTGGACCTTAAATTACCTCTGTGCTTGGAGGGGATTAGGAAATGCCAGTTTTGATCCAGGGGGATTGGTGTTTTGGAAGAAACGTGTCTTCTGAAGACCAGAGGGGCTGTGAGCGCGAGCCTCAGAGACAGCACTACTCATCCCTGCCATTTGTATGCCAGCCTGCGGGTTACAGAGAGCACCCGCACCTGTCATCCTCCTTGATCCTCACAAGATCCTGGAAGAAGTAAACTTTTCCTCCTGGGAATGGGAAAGGAATTATCAGTAGTCCCACTTGACTCAAGGGGAAACTGAGGCACAGAGAGGTTGAATTGCTCAGGATGGTGGCACTGGACTATAAATGCAAGACGTCCGAATTTGCATCCTGCACATTTATACTATATTCTTTCCCAAGCTATGAGGTGGAGGAAAGTATTTAATTCTCTTAAGTGTTGCTTTCCCTGTCTGAGAAATGGAGGAAGAACATACTACCCAGTGCCCTGGGATTGCTGTAACACCGTAAGGCCATGTTTTGCACGTAGTTAGTGCTTGATAAACGAACTATAATGAAAGGTGGGATCTTCCAGGTGTGTGGCAGGCCAGGTCTTAGGCACTGGGGCACCTGGTTGATGTCACCTCTACGATGAGGACTGCATACCAAAATGAAGGCACACAAGTGGCCGGACAGGTGTGGTCTATTCTTGGCCACAGTAAGGGTGTTCCGCCCTTCCCACCCAGTGCAAAGCAGGAGGCAAATGACGGCTTGGGGAAGGCTGCTTCCTGGAGCAGCTTCCTGGATTGCAAATGGGGTGGCTGGGCCACCTTGCCACATCTGTGTGTGTGTCGGGGGAGAGAATGGTATCCTCTCCCTTCCTCTCCAGCCACGGTTTGTGCTACACCACATCAGGTCAGCCTGTTGGGCCCCAGGGTCTACAGAGGAAGCTCCTCCGTGGACAGCAGTTGGCGAGCAGGGAGAGCCTGCCTGCCACATCCTCCCACCAAGCCATCTTTACTACAAAGCTGCTGAGCCTTCGCTCTTTCCGTCTCCAAAACGTTGGGCACCCTCAGGGCAGTGTCCATCCCCCTTGTGAGGAAGCCCAGGGAGTCTTTCAGTGCTGGGGAACAGGCATCCCTGGAAGACACTGCACCCCGGGAAGCCCTGAGGAGCGCCAGCCTGAGCTGCAGGTTGGTGGGGTGCCTGGCAAGGACCGGTTTGCCCCTGCTGCCCTGATAAAACAAGCACCACCCCGAGTCTTAGAAGTGCCCTCCTTTGACAGATGAAGTACACGGTCCCTACATCACCCATGAGCTGGGGCTGGTCGGGCTCCAGTGCACCCCTGGGGATCCAAGGTGATCACTTATGGGAATTGTCAGCAGTAATACATCGGGTGATACACGTCATTATGGTCAGTATTGCACATTTTTAAAAGACCTCTGTCTTAATTTAATATCTTAAAAAGAGGTTTCTGATATGGTGAATGCTAAGGAGCCTTTGGCCTCTGATTCTGCTGCCTTTTTTGGAACAAGAATTTTCTGTGCTCTCAGTTCAGCCTTATCTGAAACCCCTTCACACTTTGGGCAAAATTAGCCCAAGTGCCCTGCGAGAAGCCACGGGGACACAGCACAGCTCGACACCTACAGGAACATCACCTCCCAACAGCTGTGCGTCTTACAATGGCCTCGCAGACAAAATCCTAACCCTGCCTGCTGGACGTGCTGCCCGAGGAGAGCCAGCTGTCTGCGGTTCAGACGCCTCGAGAGCCAGTTGCCACCAGGTTGATGGCTGGAAACGGGCCACACCGGGAGTATTCACACCAAGACAGAATCGTGCAAATGTTACAAAGCAGGCCCCCCCGCCCCACTTCCTGGCAAGGCACTGCCAGGTCCCACAGAAACCTTAACAACCTGTGATGAGAAGCCGAGGAGGAAGTGCCGTTTTTAACCCCAGGGCTAACATGTGCGCTAAGTTCACCCCCTCTCCTCCTGATTTCTTCTCAGTCCTGGGCTAGTAAGGCCTCATGAGGGAGAGTCTTGCTGTTTGATACGGAGAGCCTGCTACCTGCAGGCTGGAAGCTTCCTGAGGCTTGGTGTCTGAATGAAGAGGCTGGCATCTGGGGCACCAGGATCTGGCTGGGTGCCCTTCAGCTAGCTTTCCTGTGTGATCAAGTGTCCACATTACCTGAGGTTTATAGTATGCATGTACAGGCTCAGCTCCCTAAACAAATGAGGCCGGCTGTGGGATTCGGCCCAGTGTGCTAAGCCTCAGGAAGCCAACTGCAGCCGCCACAGCCTCCGGACACACAACCTGACCCAGGTCTGAGAAGAGGGAGCAGCGAGTGGGTGGGGTGGAGACCCTGGCTCAGGTCTCATACCCTCTCCTGGCCATTGGTCTGCCCTTCTGTAGACCACAGAGCTCACTCTCAGTCATTGCCCTGAGAAGTCCTCTTGGTGACAGCACTGTATTTATTTGGCCAAATATACATATTGGACTGCCTCTTGGGGCTAGTAGTGAGACTCCAAGCAGTGGGTCAGTGCCACAAAATGTGGCCACTGAACTCTTTCCACAGACTCAGGTCCTGGTCACAGGAATTGTGCCTGCCATAAATTCAAGTGCAAGGTTGGAGCAGGAGTTGCCCTCTCCATGGCTGGAGGACAGCGGATGCCAGTGGTGACAGGCGGTGGAGAGCTGAGCGGGTGCAGGAAGAGAACACTCAGGCGAGTGATGCTCTTGGGGATGGTGGAGCTGAGAACTGACCATCAGGAGACGCACGAGCGCGAGAAGACCTAGCTGCTGGATCTCTCCTCGATGTGCTGTTGCGGCACAGCATATGAAGAGAGTGTGCACACTGCAGGCTGCAGCTCGAGGCGTCCTCACACAGGGGGACACGCAGGTGGCCTTACAGATGGGACAGGGCCACTGCACCCACATCCACCTAGCCTGTTCGAAACCTCACGTGAAAGGAGCTGTACAGATGTGTGCATCCAGGTCTGGCTTCTCTCCCTCAGCATTTGGAATTAAGACAGCCACAGCTTTGCTACCCTGGATAAATATTGCCAGGATTTGCTCCCTGTTCTCCATGACAGGGACGTCTCAGGAGTTCCCACTCTTGACGGCACTGCTCTGACCACAGTCCGGCAGAGCACATGTGCGCAGCTCTGCTGGGGCCATAAGAGGAGCTGGCTGCCGGGTCACGGAGTGCATTGTGCAGGCGGCAGTGGTGCAGGACAGGGACAGACCACTGTCCTCCTCTCTGCTCAGTGCAGGCTCCCCTTTGCCAGGTCAACACACAGACCACCGGAAAGGCCCCATGGCAGAGTGGCTGCAAACAATTGACTGACACTTCCTGAGCACCAGACACTGTCCCAGGGACTAGGGACACCTCTAAATGACAGGAACCAGGGCTGTGCTCTCATGGGGCTGGAGCCTAGTGATGAAGTGTTAGTTTTTGTTTTGTGGTACTGGGAATCGAACCCTGAGCAAAGGGTCCTCTGAGCCATTTAAAATCACTAAGTTGCCCAGACCGGATTTAAATTCTCAATTTGCTTGCCCCAACCTCCCAGGGCTCTGGATTACAGACATGCACCGCCATGCCCATCAAGAGTCTTATTTTGTTTTATTTTCTGGAACAGAACAAGATCTCTTCAGGAACTGTTGAGAACTACAAAGTAGTTGAAAAAGAGAGAGTGGCTGGGGTGGGAGCAGAGGAGTGATAAACGGGAAGCCAGAGAGGACCCCCCAGAAGTCACAGGAAGAGGAATGGAGCCATGCTCAGCAGACTGGGAAAAACCCTCCAGCCAGGAGGAGCAGGGGCAGCAGGGTTTGTGCAGAGGGGAGAGGGGGGAGAAAGAGGAGGAGGAGGAGGTCGGGCCGGTCAGACAGAGCCCCATGGGTGACACCAAGGCCTCACTTCATTCTAATAGCTCTGAAGCACCTGAGAAGGATGCGACCAGCACCACACTACTCCCCACCTTCACTGTCACCACACGAGGGCCAGCACAGGGCCAGACTCTGGAAGCACAGGGCCAGGTGTGTGGAGAGCAGGGGCTGCGTCCGCTGTCATTCCTCTGCAGGGCCCCGGGGCGGCCACACGTGGGCTGCCGACCCCGGGTTGTGATGCGCTTAGCAACTGTGAAATCTGCACCAACTCCAAGCATTTCATCTAAAAAGCATGAGCTATTTCTAACACTTTTCAAATAATGATTGCATTTTGAACTAATATTTTGGATAGATTAGGTTAAATAAAATATATTACTGAAATTAATGTCCCCTGTTTCTTTTTCCCAATTTAATGGACCAGTAGGACACAGGGAATCGCGCGTGGCTCACCTCGGAGGCACACGCTCTTATCTCTCCCCGGGGCCCTGGGCTGGAGCTGGCTGCTCACTTCCAGTTCGCGTCCCCAGCAGCCTCGGAGCTGGCAGACTCTCCTTTCCTGACTCTGAAAGCTGCAGTTCAGGGAAGTCATTTTCCCTCCTTTGCCTGCCTTCAGGGAGGGGTGCGTAATTTCATAGTTTACTGACCTCAGCGTTATGTTTTAAGCACAGGATGGAGGTGGCAAGCTTGGCACCAGGGACCTTGAAAATTATGTCCCTCTGGAGATTGTGTTTTGGGGGTCAGTGGGGTAGGCTAGGGATCCCCACTTCCCATCATTCCCTGGGGCCTCCTGACCCTAAGACCTGCTAATGGCTTCTCGGCCCCACCTTTCCACCCCCTGGACTCCACCCACCCTCCTCTCCCTCATCCTCTGCATAATTTATGGGGGCTATCAGAGTTAATTAATGCTGTAGTTACAAAGCCATCCCAACATAATTATTGTGTAATTAGATTATAACTTGGGTGATTCCCAGCACAGCACCCATTGCCCATTGCATATGCAAGAAAACCAGGGACTTTACCAAGTGATTGATGGGTGCCGTGTCTGGAGACAGCAGCACAGCTGGAGGCTGTGGGAGGAGGTCACAGCTGGTTGCGATGCCCTCCGAGCCTCCAGCCCACCCTGCAAAGACCAGGCTGGGTGCACAGAAGTCCCTCCCTGGCCCAGGCTTTCTGACCTCCTAAACTTCTCCCTGGCGCTCACAGTCGATCTCTGGTTCTCCCCCCGTAGAAGACCACTGCAGCTCCTCTGCTTCTGCATTGTCCTGACTACCTTCTCCGCCCAAGCCCTGCTCTGTCCTGTCCTATGAGCAGAAGAGGTCACATCTCATTTCTCAGGACCCTTTTCTCCTTGCTGCAGGTAGACTACAGCAACTGGACATCAACAGGAAGCCCTGCGGGCGGCCAGACTCAGAGGCAGCACAGGGCGGAACCCACATGCTCTTCCTGAGGGTGACCAGACAACCTGGTGACCCCTGCCAGCCAAACCCACATCAGGCCAGCCACTCCGTGCTTCCTCGTGGCCTGTGGTGGCCAAGAGCTTCCTGCGCTGGAGGCAGCAGATTTGCCCACCTTGCACCTGACTGTCTGCATACAGGCCGCTTCCCCCCTGTGTGGCCTCTGCTTCCTGTTATGTAGTAGCATCGTGCCTCTTAGAGTTTGTGGATATAAGCAAACAGAATCCAGCTCTAGTTAACTCAAGTGAACAGCCTCCTAGAAGGCTATAAGGGGAACATGAAGGATCCACAAGAGACCAAGCCTGCGTGGGACTATCGGAAACCAGCAAACCCCCAGTGGCCTTGCGCTAGAGTGTCCCCCTCACCCCTAAGGACAAAGAGAGGTGAGGGGCATGTTACTCGCCTGGGCTCCTGTGTTGTCACCAAGCGGTCCTCCTGGGGACACCTCTGCAGGTGGTGGCTGTCCCACCCTCTGCCCCTCGGAGTGAGAGGCTATTGGAGGCTATGCCATGCCAGCCCACTCTCTGTGTGCCTGTGCTGAGTCCATCAGAGGCCACCTGGACACCCTGTGCCAAATGTCGTCAGTGTTTCCTTGGTGTGCAATGCACACACCTCTAGGGCTACCCCAGCACCAGGCGTCTCTGCCAGGAACGGACGCCACGTGGGTCTAGGGTGCTGCTAGGTCTCGTTTGAACCCAGTCTGTAGTAGACTTGCTGGCAGGTTCACCTTCTGTCTCTAGAAATAACACACTTGGAAGCTGCGCTAGCTGAGCTCAGACCTTCCATGAGCAAGGTTAGTGCTACATTTAGAAAAGCCAAGTCAGGGTTCCCCGCCTGTCTTGTGTCACAGCCCCTGGGAGCAGAGCCTGAAGCAGGGACTTGGGGCGGGAGATTTTACCAGGAGCACTTGTGCAGGAAGGTCCTGTAGCAGATTGGAACATGGTAACAAGAAAGCTGGAGAGGTAGTGCCAGCACAGCGAGGCTGCCTGCCTTGGGCACCGCCCAGCTCCCGTGCCCCGCCATGCCCAGCTCCCGTGTCCTGCCCTGCCAACTCCCATGCCCTGCCATCAGTACATCACTGGCAGGAGACCCAGCGTGGGGGCGAGGAGGAGCTGTTGCCTTCTCTGGTGCTCCACACTCCAGCAGCAGCCTCTGAGCTTGTCCCAGGAAAGTCCCCAGAGTTGTGAGCACAGAGCCCGGGACAGCAGCTGGGGAGCGGGCACCCCTCAGGCCAGGGCCCTGGCGGGGCCCAATAGCACCTTCTGTGCGTCTCTTCACCGCAATTGACCCCTCTAGTGGATTCTTCTCGTGCAGCACAAAGGCGAATCTGTCTGTTTTACAACCAACAAAGGAAAGGGAAGCAGCAGCACAGCCTCTCTCTGGCCTGGAGCTTGCCCAGAGTCAAAACATGCACGCTGTTTACAGAAAGAGAAAGAAATAGAGGGAGAGCGAGAAGGTGCAAGGTGCCCGGGCCCGCAAAGCCCAAGTCGCTGACTCGACAGCCCACAGTCTCTCTGGGCACTGAAGGGCTGGGGGAGCCTGGCCGCAGGTCTTGTTCTGCTCCAGTGCCTGTGCGGATCACCAGGTCGCCTCCCTTGGCGAGGCTGGCTTCCCTCGCTCCTGGAGTGCGGCCTGTGAGGGAACCCAGGAAGCTGGTCTGGCCTGGAAGGATGGTGTCCTGTGGTCTCCTGGTGGCTGTTTGCATGTGGCCACTCTGCGGTCCTGCAGGGGTAGGGGGTGGGGTGCTGGGGCATCGCCTGTACATGACACCACCCACAGTGAGGCCCCTCCCCTGCAGGCAACAGGAGCCAGCCCTGGTTGGGTGGAGGCAGCGGAGGAGTGTTAGGGACCGGAGGGTGCAGGGTGACAGAGGGGAATGTCACGCTCCTGTGACCCTCATGGAGCCATCGTTGTAGTCAGAGAGTAAATGCTGTCCTCACTGCCTGTCAGCTCTGCCGCCTTGCCACAGCCACACGCACGCACGCACGCACGCGCACGCACGCATGCACGCACATGTATACACGCAAGCTCATGTAAGCACTTACGTACATGCACACACATATATGTATAGCACACACATGCACACACATGCATGTATACACACAAGCACACATAAGCACTCACTTACATGCACACACAGAGACACACACTCCATCTCTGCTCACATCTGACATCCGTCAGCATTATTCCCTGGAGGACCCTCATCCCCATCTTGCAAAAGGCACTCAGGCCCAGAGCTCCAAGGTCACCCCGAGTAGACTCAGAATCGGGCCTCTAGACCCTAAATTCCTGTGCTTTCTGCTATGCCACAAGGAGAGAGGAGTTAATAGGGCTGATGTCTTAGAGGCAGTGAAACTGCAGCATAAATAATCTTTGAGGCCTTGGGCTTTCTTTTTTTTTTAATCATTGTTTTGGCAGTCAGAAGCATACAGAACATGTGTTTTATAAGCCTACTTTTTCCCCTTTAATATCTGGTGAACATTTCCCCACATCATTAAATATTCTTTTACTGGGGCCATCATTTTTAATGGCTGTATGGTATTCCATCACAGAGATGCCCCATAATTTATTCAGCCAATCTCTGTATCAGACCTTTAAGCTATTTCCAGATTCCATCCCTCATAAAAAAGGCTATGATGAGCATTTTTGGATGTAAATCTTGGCACCCATTTCAGATTTCCTCCTGGGGGCTGAAAGGGTGCATTCTTATTAAAAAAGATTTTGATATCCATTACACATTTCGTGAGGTCGTTCATTTTCTTTCTCCTGTCCTCAAATATGCTACAAAAGTTTTTTTAAAAATTCAAAACCATAATTTCTATTGGTTTATTGAAAGGAATACCTAATCTTTAATCATTTAATCAGTCTTGCATGCCTATATCTGGTAAGCTGAGCAACTACTTTGAAAATAACATATGCAAAGCAAAAACCACTGTTAATTTCCTATCATCTTGCTTTGAAATTCTGAATCCTTTTGATTATTTTTGTGTTATTTTGGGGTTTGTCTGTATTATTTTGTTTTAGCTCTTTTCTCTTTAAACCCAAAATTTAAAAGCTTGAATTATTGTCCCTAGTTATCGGGTGATCAGATTTTTATTTTTGTTTTAAAGAGAAAAAAAATAACAAAACAGAATTTCAAAACAAGTTAATAGGAGAGTTATAATAGTTACTGCATTGCATGTTGCTGTCTTCATAATAGTTTTTCAGAACACAAGATCGACACGACAGGTTGTATGAACAATATTAGCACAGAGACCTTTCTCTGCAATGACCTAAGAAAAGCCGACTGCATGACTATCTTAGCTGGCTTGTGTGCAAATATACCTTTTCTTTTTTCCTTTCCTTTCTTTCCCCTTTTCCCCATCATAGTCTGTCTTTTCTTTTGAACAGTGTCCTCCTAATTCACAACATCTGTTGCACACTTTGGATCTTGTTTTCTTGTTCAGCTGCTCACACTAATTACACAATATGACGTTCACACACATGGGTCTGATTTATTCCATTTATGAATGTGGTCTTGAGTTGCATCCGTTTACCTCTAAAAGTTCCAGTTTGGTCTGGGCAGATAGCTCAGCAATCTGAGCACCTGCCTGGCAAGCACAAGCACCTGGGTTTTATCTTTGGGACTGCATGATGTGCCAGCCCTGGAACCGGGTGTGACATGCCCTGCCGGCCACTGAAACCAGACATGGTGGCATGCTCTTGTAATCCCAGTGCTGGGGAGACTGAGACAGGAGGATCATGACGAGTCTGAGCTGCATCGTGAGACCTCATACCAAATAAATAAATTAATTAATTAATAAGTAAAATATTTTTAAGCATTTGACTTCCAGTTTATCCTTCTTTATGGCTGAGTAGTACTCCATTGTGTTAAAAAATAAAAAGACATAATTGTTATCCATTCTTCAACTGATGGGTATTTGGGTTATTTTCAAGATTTAGTTACTACAAATTGTGCTGCTATATACATGAGCGCACATATGTCCCTGTGGTATGATGCATTTAATTCTTCTGGGAAGATACCCAGAAGAGGAATAGCTGAGTCAAAGGGGACCAACCTTCTAACCCTAGTTATATGTTTGTTTGGTACCAGGAATCAAGCTCATGACATTGTGCTTGCCAGGCAGGCACTGTGCCACTGAACTATAACACTGGATAATCCTAGTTTTTGAAGGACTCTCTACACTGATTTTCACAGTGGTTGCACTAGTCTATACTCATATGAAAAGTAGAGAAGGGTTCCTTTTTCCCCTACAACCCTGACAGCATTTGTCATTGACTAATTTTTTTGATGATGGCCATTCTTTCTGGGCCGAGATGGAATCTCAGTGTTGTTTTAATCTGCATCTCTTGAATGACCATTGATGTTGATCATTTTTGCATGCATTTATTTTCTAGCTGTATTTCTTCATCTGAGAACTATGTATTCATCTCAGAAGCCCATTTTTGGATTGAGCCTTTGAAGTTTTTCAATTCTTTATATGTTCTATGTGTAAGTTCTTTGTCTGAGGGACAGCTGGTCACAATTTTTCCCCAGGGAATCAGTCTTGTGGCTTTGGCAGGTCATGTTCCTGTCTGGTCCTCTGTAGATTCACTTGTCAAGTAAAGGCTTAGATAAGTCAGTCTTTACCACCCAAGAGCCCCAGATGGTTTCCACTGCAGCAGCCCGGGGAGAGAGTAAGTCCCGTGGGCTTCCTGGGCCAGGACTAGCCTGGAAAGATACGGAGACCAGGAAACAGGAGCCCAGGTGGGCTCCCAGTGTCCCCTGCTGTGCTGAGCTGGCACTTGGACATGCGGATACAGAAAAAGTCAGAGGGCCAAAGGCCACAAAACGGGGAACAGGAAATACTCAGCTGGGGAGGCTGGAAATTCTCCCAGCAACACTGACATGTGTGATGAGATGAAAGGAGAAGAGGGAGAGAAAGCAGAGAAGATGCAGCCTGGAGATCCTCCAGGCCCAGCATACTTGTGCATGGCCCACACTGGAGAAGCCTCAAACAGAGGCCAGGAGAGGCTGGGAGGGGCCACTGCAGGCAGAGCCTCGTCCCAGCAGGCAGAGGGAGGGCAGACTGGCCGCTGGCAGGGATGAGGGCCCTGGCCAGCAGTGCACAGGGCAGAGAAGGGGTGGGAGAAGCAGGATCCGAGAGGTAGAAGCTAGGAGCTGAATTCTGCGATGCTCAGGCGGGCAGCCACGGGTGTGTCTGGCTCAGATGCACAGTGAGGGCTGGGCATCCTTCCTCCTCCTGGGAACCAGCTCTGCCTGCAGGCTGGAGGCTTCAGAGGCTGGAGAGGACAGGGTCATCCTTGAGGTTCTCATCAGCCAGCCAGGACCCCGATGGAGTAGAAAATCCTTACCTCTGGTCTTGGCAAGAGGGCATACAGACACGCATGCACACACACAGGACACCGGCTTCTCCTGCTCGCAGGTGCAAAGGACAGCTTTGGCAGGCAGGCTTTGGAGGTGACAGGTGACCTTTGAACCCAGCCCAACTGTGAGTAGTCGGCTCTCCCCACCACCTACAGAGTTCAGACTTGAACACTGTGCCAGACCCTGAGCTGCCGAGTCTACCAAGTCCCTTAATACCTAACAGGGATGTCTAGGCACCCTGTGGGCAGACACAGCAGCCCTCTGACTCGGTTTACCCATTTGTGCACCAGGAGGTAGAATGCTGTGCTCACAAAGGCACAAGGGTCACAGAGGGAGTGAACTGTGAATGAAAACAGAAGCATGGGCCAGGGGGATGGCTCAGTGAAATAAGCACTTCCCTGGCAAGCACAAGGGACTGAGTTCAATCCCTGGTTCTACCAAAAAAAAAAAAAAAAAAAAAGGAAGGATGGCACAACAGGGGGCAGGGTTGTCGGCACCGTTATTAATGTCATTAATAAAAATGATGCTCACAATAAATCCCGAGACTGCTGCATCGCGTGCTAGGCGGAGGCTGACTGCTAATTTCCTCCCACACTTGTCTGGCATCCGGCTCCTCAGGGCTCTTCCCATCCATCATCCTTCTAATCACCCACAGCCCACCCTGCAAAGGAGACCCAGGTAGGGTCTGCGGGAGGCCAGGCCTCAGGATGGGCCAGGGCTGCCCCATGTCAATAGGTGGGGACCTGAGGCCTGGACACAGAGGGAGCCATCCGGGTCACCCAGCAGGGGGCAGGACTCAGCCTCCTGATGCTAAGAGCAACCTTCCAGCTTCCGGCCACTGCCCACTTCCTCCCACTCCAGGAGCAGGCACCTTCAGCCTGTGCTCCAGAAACCGAGACCGCACGGCCTGCAGGGAGCGCTCAGGCCCAGAGCAGGAGCAGCGGATGGCTTGGGACAGGGCCCTCCCCGGGCCTAGCAGGAAGAGCCCATCTCTGCCCTTCCTCACCCGCTTTTCCTTTGCCTTCTGAGAGTGCCCTGAACACGGTGGAGAGGCAGAGTGAACCGAGACTCAGCCTTCCAGTCCCTGACCAGTTATTTGGGGTCCTATTGCGTGCCTCCGCCTCAGTTTACCCACTTCTATGATGGTCTGGAAGACTGGCTCTCTCAGGGAGAAGGTCCCCTGGAAGGAATTCCCAGCTGATTGCTGGATGGGACTCAGGAGGGCAAGAGGTGCATCTGTGCACCCACGCACTCCATGCCTTCCCCTTGGAAGCCCTAACATGGTCCTCGATGTCCCATATCTCAACCCCCTCACCTCCATCGTCACCTGCACTGCAGCAGCCGCCCCCACCGGCCTCTTGGCTTCTTCCACCCCCACCCCTGCTCCCCAGCCAGCTCTTTTTGGCACTGTCCAAATTAACCTTGACACAACCCAAATGCAACCTCGGCACTCTCTCGGAGACCTCTCTGGCTGTCCTTGCCTACACGGGAAGCACAGACCTGTCCATGCCGGTCTCTTGGCAGAACAGCTCGGGCATTCGCTGGCCCCGGAGCAAGGGCACCCTACCACACACCTGCCGGCAGTCTCTTCTTCACCTCCTCCTCAAGGCTGTCTCCTGCTGAGGCCCTAACAATACATCAAGGGAACCCAACTGAGCCATGTCACCCACCATTTGATCATGGAGCAAGCTGCTGCACCAGCCAACGAGCTCCCTGTCTCTACAGGTGATCAGGAGGAAACACATCTGGAGTGTTCTCAAGAGGGTCCCAGCTTTGCTGGGGGCTCAATTTGAAGACCTTTATTTTCCCCACCTTCGCTAATCTTGAAGATCACGCAGCTGAGCCATGCACGATTACGGTGCCTCTGATGTGGGGGCTGTGGTAACAGTTGCCTGGGTTACTTCCTGAGGGCCACCTTTGCCGAGACACGCTCTCCACTTGAAGCTGCAGATGTCTGATGGGTGAAATGGAACAAAAGGGTTGGCATTTCTGTCTTCGTACAGCATCCGCCTGTCTCCGCAGCTGCCTTAGCCCTTGAACCAGGTTCTACTCAGCTCTGCATGTACACTTGTTGATCAGTTAAAAAAAAAAGCAGTGGTTTGTTCAAGTCTGTGACACAGTGCTAAACGCCCGTATTGCCCACTGGCATCAGTCTGCATCTTCTTCTCCTTTTTGTCCTCTCTCTTTTCTGCCCCCATTCCATTCTTCTTCAGTCCCTGAAGTCCTTCAGCCTTGTCTTTGGTCATAGACCACAGGCTGGGACATTTTGTGTGTGACACCAGCTATGTGAAGATTCAGCATGCTCTAGGACAAGTTACCTGTGACCACCTGATTATCACAAGAAGAAGTGTCTTAGGGTCGGGAAGATGGCTCAGTGGAGTAAGTGCTTCCCTGGCAAGCGCAAAGACCTGAGTTCAATCCCCAGTTCTGCCAAAAAAAAGAAGAAGAAGAAGAAATGTCTTTTGGGACTATGCCCCCAGCCATGGGAATGAATAGCTTCTTGCCCACCCCAACAAATCACTGACAACCTGATGTTCTCTTTATTTGGACTCGTAGTGATCCTCCTGTTTCAGCCTCCCCAGTGCTAGTTTATTACAGGTGTGCACCACCACGTCCCATCTCAGCGGTCAGCTCTGTGAGCCCGGGGGGGGGGGGGAATCAACATAGCACGCAGTGCCCAGGATGGAACCTGGGTCCTTGCACTTGCCATGTGGTGCTTAGGCCACTGAGCTATTTCTGTGACCCCCATTCTCTTTATTCTATGAGCAATGTGGCCCCTCTCTCAGCCAATGCTGAAACCCCAATTTAGCCAGTAAAACTGCCTATGTAAGACAGATTTGCTTGCTGCATCTGACTGGGCCTTGTTTCTACTGTTTTGGGGTCAGAAGATTCTGCCATCCAATATTACAGGGACTCTAAAATTCAGTGTTGGGGCCGGGGAGATAGTTCAGTGGCACAGGTTCCTGTCTGGCAAGCGCAAGGTCCTGAGTTTGATTCCTAACACCAAAAACAAAAAAAGAAAGAGAGAAACTTTCAGTAAAATTCAAGAAAGACAATTTGCAATCTGGAACAGGAAATACTGAGTCTGGAGGGGAAAGTGTGCAGTCCAGCTCTGTCATTCTCAGATGGGTGCTTTGAGGCAAGTTGCTCCAGCTCTGGGCCTGTTTTCTCAGCTGTAGAAAAATGCTGACAGTACCTAAGAGGATGTATTTTAAAACAACTAGCACAGCATCCAGCCCCAGATTGCCCCTCACCCAGGGCTTCTCCTCTCCCTCTTATGTTGATCAACTTTACTGAGGTAGAATCTTTGCCTCATAAAGGACACCCACTTTAAGTGAGCAGCTCAGGAATTTAACAAAGGCCAGAATCACCCCCGGGACAGAACAGTTCCTGTAACCTCTAAGTTTCTTTGTGCCTCTTTGCAGTTACCCACCTCAGCCTTGGCTGCAGGGCCTGTCATCAAAGATTTCTGTCTGCATGTGGCTCACCTTTGCAGAGCTGTGACAGGATAGCAGAGGATATCGACTTAGAGGAAAGAGTTATTTGGGCTCTTGGTTTCAGAGGTTTCAGTCCATGGTCAGTGGGCTCCGAGGCGCCTGGGCACATGGTGAGCCAAAGGATCACAGTGGAGGAAGATGGCAGAGCAAAGCCGCTCTCCTCATAGCAGGCAGGAGGCAGAGCATGCAAGAGAGAGCCAGCAGGGAAGGGCGGGGGCCCAAAGGCACCCCTTAAAATCACGCTCCCATTGATCAACTTCCTGCAGTTAGAGTTCACCTCCTAGGAAGCCCATTGAGCTACGAACTCACCATTAATTCACAGAGATGATTAGAGCCCTCAAGCTCAATCACTTCCCAAATGCCCCACCCTACTGCTAACTGGGAACCAAGCCTCCAGCATGGAGGCCTGGGGGGCGGGAGAGGGGGGACGACACACAAACTGTAAGCCAACCGCAAGAATGCTGCCTGCTCTAGGAATTCATCTGAGCTGCACCTTCCAGGGGGCGCTCTCTGGGGCTTGTCTTACGGCCCGTTCGGACTAACGCATGCTGCTGCAAGCAGGAGTGGCTTGCACCTCCGTGCTGCCGGGAACCCGTTCATTACGTGAGCGACCACCGCTTGCTCACCTGCGCTTCTGTCCTCCCCACTTTCAGTCACTAGGAATAAAAAGGATCTACACATTCATGTGGAGGCTCTTTTCCACATTATTTCTGCATTTTTCTTGCATAAATACCTAGAAGTAGAATGGCTGGATCATATGACGGATAACTTAACAGGTTTGGAAACTCACTGTTTTCTGAAGTATTTGTGTCATGTTGCATGGCACTGGCTTCGTGCAGAGTTCCGGTCACTCCGCATCCTTCCCGGTGTTTATTCTTGCTTTATGTTTGCTGTTTGAATAAGTGTATGCTGATATTTCATTGTAGTTTGATTTGCAACCCCTTGGTAATGAATGGTGTTGAGTACCTTTTATGAATATCCTTGGTGCTGTGGCTTTTCCTTTGGGAAGGCCCAAATATGTTGCCCTTTTTAAAAATTGGGTTGATTTATTTCTTATTCTTCACTTGTAAAATTTCTTTATATATCCTATGTACAAATCTTTTTATCATCTTACAAATGCTTCTGTAAATCTATGGCTCTCTTTTCCTTTCTTGCTGGCCTTTCAAGTCCAAAAATTTAAATTTTTCATGAGCTACAATTTATTAAATTTATGTTTAATTGTTTGTGCTTTTTATGCCTACACTAATAAGCTGTTATCTAACCTAGGGCCATAAATATTTTCTCTCATGTTTATATATTATGCTTAAATTCATGATCATTTTGGGGGGAAAGTGGTATTGCTTGGGATAGAGCCAAAGTTCAGGGGTGTTTGTTTGCTGCAGATGACCAACTGTTTCAACATAATTTATTGAAAGAAATGATCTTTCCTCTTTTAAATTACCTAGCACCTTCTCCAAACACTAGCTGGCTGCATACACGTAGTTGAATTCTGATCTTTGCACTTTATTACATCTTGATTGCAGTGGCCATTTGGTAAGCCTTGAAATTGGTTGTGTGAATTTCCCAACTCTGTTCTTTTTCCAAAGTAGTTTCAGCTATTCTAAATTCTTTCTATTTCTGTATATTTTAGAATCATCCTAGTAATACCCATAACAAGTGTGCTTGAATTTTTTTAGGATGTCTTAAATCTATGGATGAAATGCAGAGAATTAATCTCTTATAATATTGAGTCCTCTAGCCCATAAACATGCTGTATTTCTACATTTATCTAGGTCTTCTTTAATTTCTCTCATTAATTTTATGTTCTTAGCACAAAATCTTGCATATATTGTGTTAGATTGATCTCTATGTTTTTATACTCTTACACATGGATTTTTTTAAATTAAAATTTCCAGTTGTTCATTGCTAGTGCATAGAAATACAACTGAATTTTGTACATTGCTTTTTTATCCTGAAGCCTTGTCAAATTCGTGTTAGCTCTAGTAGCTTTCTGGTACATTCTGTTAGGACCGACGGCGTGGCTCCCGGCGCCCACGCCTGGAGGGAGCAGAGAGCGGTGAGGCTCACGGCTTTGGCACAGCAGGCCTGTGCGTGGCTGCCTCCAAGGCAGGGCCGTCCTGGTGGAGCACAGGTGCTTAGTTTGCGGTGGTTGGAAAATAGCACAGGGGACAGCACCTGCGAGAACGAGGCCAGGGACCAGACACACATCTCAAGGCCATGTCTCCACAAGCCACCCAGACACACCTCTGGGGCAGAGCCCAAGGTCAGCCGAAGCCCGTGCTGGCCACCACGAGTCGCAGAACCCCCTTCAAGGCCTCGTCCCCACTCCCCTAACTTCCTCCCACTGGGCTCTTCCTCCCAGTAGGACCACACGCTCTAGACCAAGTCTTCCGCACATGGGCCCTCGGCAGGCTCTTACCCACACGGTGGCAGTGTTACAGAGGGCTCGGTCTTGTTTTAGTCAGTACAAAGTGCAGCACTTTCTATTAGGATGCAGTTAGGTACCAACAGGCCAGCATGGTCCTTTGATGTCTTGCTTTTAGGTTTGGTTGACATGAGCCTAGATGTGACTCTTTGGTCAGCTCCATTCTTATAATTTATTTATTTATTTTCCATAATTTTATTGAACAACAAATAGCAATGAGAGTTTCAAATCCAATTAGTAAAACAGATTCAATAATTATACATTGCATATTTTCTTTTTTTTTTTTTGAAGGTTTCAATTGTACTTTATTTCTTCAATAGGCCTTATTTTAATGGATACTCAGCACCTTTAGTTGGCATCAATTATGATTTCATTCAGAAACAATTTATCTGTATCAGATCAGCGGGCGTGATTCCTGATCTCCCCATCCCTTGGGGAGACTCTGCCCACAGGGGCAAGGCTCCATTCTATTCCAATTCGCGTTGCTGTCTAGGTCCACGCAGCAATACAGACTGTGGCTCCGCCAACGTACATAGCATTACCGTACTTGTCATGGAAATCAGCTGTACGTTTCTGGTGGCTCTGCCTTGCTACCATTTGTTGAATGCTCCGAGCTGGAAAACGACCTAATGCGTTTTTGGCCAAGGGAAACATCATGGAATTGAAGTTGAAACTGTAGTTACTGCAGTTGCCGGCTTGGTGCAAATTACTTCCAGATACTGCACATTACTTTCTTAGTGGTTATTTGTTGTACAAGGTGCAAACATGATATTCTGCTTACAAACACTATTAGAGAAGGTCCCTCTATTCATTGAATTAAGAGAATGGAGCTGTATACCTATCTTTTTAAAAAATCTGATTTATAGTACAATTTCAATAATTAATACTTTTTACATTGTTATCTTCCTAGTGGTTACCCATAGTACAAGAAGCAGACAGGATATCCTGTCCAAACACTATTAGTGCAAATCTTTCTTCTCATAGAATTACGTGAAAGTAGCTGCGTATTTATCCTCTGTTTTGTATATACAAATACAGAATGGTCCTTCCTTTATATCCCCTTTTTTTTTCGTTTAGTCCTGTTGAAGATGGGTATTCTATTGGCATTCAATTATTGTAGGTGCTTGAATTCAGCAAAACAATCCATCACAGTCCACCAGTCCACAATAGTAGTGGGTTATCTGAAGAAGTTGTTGACTAGAGCCATTTACAGCTCAGCATATTATTATGGCTTTACTTTATATATCTTGTTTTTATACTTTTCTGCTGGATGGCTAAGACCAAGATAAATAAAGACCTATATAACAAGAAATGTAACTTTTGTATCTGATGAGGTCAGTCAAGTCCCCTCAAGATTTATTCTGTAACCCTGTACCTCACTCTGTAGATCCTTTGTCAGTGTCAACCATGTACATGAGTCACAGCCATTGCTTGACCAGTTTGTTCTCTGTGGAAGCCTGAGAGACAGTTTTCTCTCCATGTGACTCTCCTTAGGCACACTTTACATCATCAATCACTTTCCTCTGTGGCTCCATAATCTCCTTGATCAGAAAATTTGGGGCACTTCTGAGTTCCAGGATGTTACAGTACAGATTCTCCTATGTCCTGAGTCTTCACTGACCTTGAAAGGCTAGGGCCAAAATGTTGGCTGACCTTGCAGCCTTTCTTTTTCTCCAGTTTTTGATCTGCAAACTTAGGTTGATAACCACCCAAAAGAGAAGCCAGTTATTACCCTGCAACATAGGCACTTCAGTTTACCCTATCTGTCTAACTATCAAACATGTTAGGCATAACATGGAACAGATATTTTCCATCAAGAATTGATGTATCAAATTTTAAGTCCTTACAGAATACAAAGGAAAAAATTAAAAATAGTATTATACACATATTATTACACAGAAATTTAGAAATCTAATCATATATAGCCTTGTAGCAGAACAGTCCTGTAACATTTTTCCCTTGTGTCTTTTTTTTTTCATTTATTACCCCCCCAATTTTTTTTTTTTACTTATGAGACAGTATGGTAATAATTGGTATGTTATGACAGGAAGTTCCATTCTGAGTGAGCAAAACTTGAAGCCTTGGAGCCCATGTAAATTCAGGAATTGCTCACTTCACAGCTCCTTGCTCATTCCTTGCTTGCCTTGTGGAGCTTCACACTAAATAGACACGTCTTAGGATTTAGAAACAAAAGCTGAGGATTGCTATGCAGAGAAGCATTCTCTTTCTGCATAGTTTTCTTTCCTCCGATTCCCACCCCAGCAATTTCATCTTCCCAGCCTTCTCAAGCGGCAATCCTTTACCTTAATCAAAGGAGTCCACTAAGCTCTCTCTACATTCATCTTCCCGTAGTCCAGCCTGAATAGTCCATCTCCAGCCTGGGCTAACCATAGAGCCTACCATCCTTGATGTCCTTACCTCAGAATTACAGTCAAGGTCAATGCCTACAAACCCCTGTTTCATATGTTACATGTGGTCCTCATTGTGTTTATAGAGGGAGGTAAGCCCAACCTCAGGAACTGTGACATGGCTAGAGAGGGCCATTTATCACAGCCCTTTCACACCTCTGCCAGCGGGAGACTCCTCCTCTAACATCTGGGACGAAACCTGGGCGCGACCAGGCCATGACCTTGCCCACCCTCTCCTGCTCCAGATGGCCTCCTCTCACTCTTCCCTCTTCTGTCCTCTTACCAAGGTTTCCTTGGATCCCAGGACTGGTTTATTCTTCAAACCCCAAGTTTGGAAGGGCTAAAATCAACAAGAATTGACCTGTTTATGGCAAATAATGATTTGGGTAGTCTAGTAAGGATCATTTCACTAACCTCTCCCATTTCTCCTGGGAGTGGAGTGAATTTATTGGGCAGTGGCTCGGGGCTGGGGACCATTTTGCACGTATAATTCAGTCTCACACTTGACATGGCCCTAGGATATCACAACTGCCAGCCACATCACCGATGAGGAAACAGGGGTGCAGGGAGACCTCATGACTCAGCTGAGTATACAAAGCCCTGCAGCTCTGCAGTGAGAGCTTTCTAAAATGCACGGGGATCCCCGCCCCAAAAGTGCAGGCTCTCCCCTACAGCACACTGGCCCATCCAGAGCCTCCAGCCATGGCTGCTTTTCTGGGGCCTTCTCCCCTAACCTGGTGCCGGCTTCTAGCTCGAGGAGTCTGCGGGGTGGCTAGGAGAGGAGGGGCAGCAGTCCTGGAGATCCCCTGATTCTGGGATGCCTTCCAGCGGCCCTCACCCACCCAGCCTTCCAGCACCATGTGCTAGGCAGCCCCTGCCTGTCTAATCCACTTGTGACTAGCTTGGTTAGCTCCAGTCCCTGCGCTCACGCCTCAGGTGGACCATGGGTCACAGGCCCCATTCTGCCCCTGCCCCTGCTTTCCATCCTGGGCCCCAGGGGCAGGGACTTGTGTCTGAGAACTACCACTGACAATGGAATATGCCCCTTGGGGAAATTCCCAAGACCCCAGGAACTCCTAGGAACAACAAAAATAGTCACTGACTCTGGGCAGTGTCCCCCTCAGCTCACTGTCTGCTTCTAGCTTGGGGTCCAGTTCCCTGGGGAGGATTGTTCTTGAGGTGTGCGACAGAGAAAACATGAAGCTAATGGCCAACCAGGGACTCCTCTTCCCCTCTCTTCCTGGTCCCATCCCTTCAGCCCCTGCCCCTCAGCTGGGCCCACTGAGGAAGGACCTCACAAAGTTACTTAAGAACCAAGGTCAAGCGTAGGACCAGGAGTTGCGTGGTTCCTAATAAAGGCAGCAAACCCAAAGCAGCCCCTGGGTGCGGCCTTGCCCGAGGAGAATGCTGTCTCTCACTGGGGGACTATTTCACCCTTGTGCATGTGAAGAAGGATGGTAGTAATCACATGCACAGCCTTGCCTCAGGCAGATAGCTCACGAGGGAGGCTCACTGTGAGTCCCTGCAGTGTATGGTGATATGGAGATGCTACCATACTACTAAGCTCAAGAGGAAACTGAGGCACAGAGCGGTGGGGTCACTTGGCCAGGGTTCCCCCGAGGCTCGGGAGGCAACGCTGCCTGGCCCCTGCCCCAGGAGGACTTGCTTGTGCCCTTGCCTCTGTCTGCTGAGCAAACGAGCGATTTCATCTCGTCCAGCTACTCACAGGCACCCAGAAAGGAGCAGAGCTGGCCTTACCATGCCCTCTATTAAGTGGGGAGACTGAGGCACCAGCAGGCCAAGGGCAGGACTAAGACAAGACAAGCACTTAAGCTTGCTCAACTTGACCTGAGAGTGACCCCTCTGCCCACACAAGTGTGAATGGCAGAGTTCTGTGGTTCCCATGGAAACCTAACCATCCTTGACAGAAACCAAGGGTTGAAAAAAAAAAAAAAAAAAGGAAGAAAGTAGCATCTCAGGCCCAGCTTCACAGATGTTCCCTCGGCATGATGTACCTCTCTCCAGGTGCACAGCCCTCTAGAATCTACCAGAAACCCCTTCTTGTACCCTTCATTCCAATAATAAACTGGTTAGGGAATTTTTTAACCCATCTTCTAGATGAGGGGCCTGAGGTGCAGGGGGGTGACATTGTGGCCCACCGCTGGTCCTCAAAGGCTTCATGGACACCCCAAATACAGACTGCCAGCCGCCAAATGACAAGGGTTGCTGCGAGGCTGACACACATCTGAACATCCTTGGTCCAAAGGCACTGAGGAGCCAGCGGGAGGCCGGGGCTCCAGCCTCCCTGGGCCCTCTAGGTCAGGGTTGTCCTCAGGGCCTGAATGGGACGCGGGGACAGGGAGCCCGGAAGCCTGGAGGCCACTGCCAGCCTCCATCCCACTACACTAATTGGGACTGAGCTGGGTCAGAGGGGCCCCGGGCTCTGGCAGGGGGATTATTTGGGGCCAGGCAGGGGGCCCGCAGCCTTTGTCTCTCTTTTGTCCCTCCACCTCTGACCTCAGAGCGAGGCCTGTGAGACCTCACCCTGAGGGACCTGGAATCTGAGCTAAGGAGGTGACTTCTAACCTGACACAGACCCTGGGGCGGCCGCTGCTTCAGCAGCAAGAGCCAGGTGGTCCGTGACCAGCAGCTGGCGTAACAAGCACCCGTCAGGCGTCTGCGGTGTGCTGTTGCTAAGGATGCTGGGAAAACAAGCCTCACGGGCCTGTCCTGTCAGCTGAGCATTCAAGTGATCATCCCACCGAAAGATGAACCAAGGATCGGAAATGCTGTGACGTGCCGGATACACAGCTGGGCAGCGGCGGGCCGCGGACCCAAAGCCACGCAGGCCCCAGGTTCTACGCCTGTTTCCCCCCTAGCCGTGGTACTAATATCTCTCGTGGACCAAGCGCTCCCTCAGGCTGACACTGCACTGAGCACTCTCCACTCAAAATCTCATTAAGTTCTCATCACCAGCCCGAAAAATGGACAATAATGAGGAAATATGGGGCACAGAAAGGCTAAGTGGCATGCCCAGAGTCACATGGAGAGGAGCATTAGACAGCCCAGGGGGCGAGGAATGTGGGTGTGAGGGGCAGGCCCTAGGGAGACAGGCCAGCTACTTGGGAGGGTGCTCACCCTAGAGGGCTTCCTAAGGAAGCAGCGGCGGTCTGGTGTGAAGCTCGGATGGAAGCCCAGACCAAGGCTCCCGAGCTCGGACCCCTCTCCTCCCACCGCTCTCGGGCTCCAGTGGCCTACAGAAGAATGTGTGTTTGGTGCTTGGCGTCCAAACCTGGCAGGTCGAGATCCTGTGTTTCCACGGCAACCATATTCCTAAACAGCATCCAATAAGGACATTATTTGTCTGTGGTAAGCACACAGGATCTTTTGATTACTGCTGAAGGTATTGAGAGGCAGCTCTCCTCTCTCCAGAGGCCCCCGCCCCTCCATGGAAAAATAGATGCCTTCTTCCTGAAAATGAGGGAAATTGAACGCGGAAAAGTCCTCACACAAGAAAAGGGAAAACGGGGAAGGAGTTTGCATGGATAGAACTGCCTGTTCAGCACTTCTCCTCTCGTATAGATTTAGATAACATGCTCGTCAGGGATATCTTTGTTTCCCAGAGCAAAGAAATTAATTACTCACTAATGGTGCAATTCAGAAATTAATTTACGCCATCATCTCAAATATGTCATTATTAATCAATTGACAGTAGGGCATGGGAGGAGGAGGTGTGCATCAGAGTCCCGGGTGCTCAGAGGTTGGCTTCTGTGTGATACACCATTCAGAGGCTACCTTGGGGCCACTCAGGCAGCAGTCGGGCAACGCAGGCCCCCAGGAGTGTGCAGGTCGTGGAGGCCGTGGGGGGCACAGGCACAGCCCTGCCACAGGAGCTGGATGGTTCGCCCTCCAGGGACTGGCGAGTCTGCTTGGGCTCAGCTGGCCAGCTGAGGAGCAGGGCTTCTGCAGGCTCGCTGGCCTGTAACTGTGGTGCATGTGTCACCCAACAGTGTGGAGTGCTCCATGCAACACACCCGGCTGCAGAAGGAGCAGTCAGCCAGGGCTCCTCCTGCCCCCACAGCTCTGCAGAGCACGGGTGCACACAGGAGGAGGGGCCACTGAGCGCCTGTGGGACTCCCTGTTCTCTGGGTACAGGCTCAGGGGGTCCATCCTTCAGGGAGGTGTCCCCCACTCCTAGCACACAGAGCCACACTCTGCTCAGTTGTGCCATGACCTCCCTGGGCTGGGCAACAGCTCCCATGGGACAGGGCCCTCCTTCCTCACTACTGCACCTGGAATGGCACCTGGAACAGGCGTGGTACCCAGTAGGTGCCCAAGAAGCCCTTATTTCTGAATAATGGTTTGAGTTTTGATAACTCAGCTGGAAGAGCTGAGCAGGCGGAGGTGACCCCAGAGACACCGGGATGTTGGTCTAAGAGGGAGGGAAGGGCAGAGGGGGCAGTGGGTGGGGGAGACTGAGGCTCAGGCACATGCACTGTGCCGGGACAGTGCTGGAGCCTCTGCGGCTGATGAAGCTAGGCCCACACTGAGGCTGTCGGGTGCTCGCTGCCTCTGGTCCCCTGTACCCTACACCCCACGCAATCTCTGCTGGGGCTTCATTGCACACCAAGAAGCCACTAGCGAGGCCCAGCAGAGCCTCCTTTGTGTCCTGGCCTCATAGGTCCAGCACCCTCACTCCTGCCTATCACCCCAGCCACTTCCTGTGTGACCAGGTCTTTAGCATCAGCTTCTGTGATGTTTTCATTCTCCATTAATGTCCCCACCCCACCCTGCCCAAGCCTGGCCTGATCTCGTGGGGTGAGCAGCATGCACACTGCTATTCCCATGTGACAGACAGAAGTGGGGCTCAGAAGCACCATCCAGGGCCAGAGCCGGCTGCAGCCCCTGCCTTCCCTTCCAGGCCTGGCTTTAGATCAACGGCCTTGCTCTGGCAAGTAGAAAGACAAAGGAACCACTGCCCACTGCCTGTTCTGTGCTGCTCTGAGGAGTCGTGGGCACATGTGGGATCTGAGCTGTGAGGAGTGACCTTGGCATTTTACAGATGGAAACACTGAGTCCTGTGGGGAGAAAGACCACCCCAGAAAAGGAAAACAGACTCCCTGGGCAAGAGCCTGAAAGAGGGCCTGTCCCACAGGACATCGTGTCCGCCAGGGCCAGGGCCTGCCTGCCCTTGTTGAAGGAGGGTGTCTCGCTACAAGCTGAGAGGTGAACAGGACGCCCCCAAGCTCCAGGAAAGCAGGGGTGCTAAAGTTCAGAGGCAGAGGCAGCAAGTAAGCTGGCCAGGAAGGAGCAGGCTCCGAGCTATTTCCCAAATGGCTCTGGACCTTGGCACGGGGGAAGAGCTGATGGGGACCCCACAGTCCCAGGCCCCTGCAGGCCTCGCGCTGCTGCTGGGGAAGGACCTGGGCTCCGTTCTCATGAGCCATCATTTCGGACGCTGTCTGTGAACCCCAGCCCCTCCACCCCAGGCCTCTCACAGGTGAAGAGACTGAGGCCTAGGAGGATGGGGCTTGGCTCAGGTCTCCCCAGTAGGCACAGGGCCCAAGTGCAAGGCAGCAGCAAGGAGCTGCACAGCAGATGTGTGGAGGGATGGAGACAGGGACCACTTGGTGTGGTTTCCCTGGCGACGCAGGCTCCCACAGACACTCTCACCCAAGATAAATAATAATCAACATCTCAGCACTGGCAGACCCCGTGGCTCTCTATGCCCTGAGCAGGTGGGCTGGGGGCGCAGACAGGAGCCAGGAGGACACCATCCTGATTCCCACACTGCCCTGCCCCTGGGGCCCCCAGTCCTCTCATCAGGGAAATGGGGTTCAATCTATCCTCAAAAAAGAGGCCTCAGAAACACCATCAGTGCCTCACTGCCCCTGCCCAGGAGGGCTCCTCCCACGCTGTGCCATCCAGAGGGCGTTGATTCGTTCACCTAGGCCTGTGTGGCTGCCGTGTGACAGGTAGGTGCCCGCCTGCCGGGCCCACACAGGGCAGTCTGGAGACACACCTTTGGCTACAGCTGCTTTCTCCAGCAGCTGCCCAAGTGCACACTCCCAGGCACACACTGACGGGGACATCTAATGGTCACACCCAGGTACACACTCATGGATACACTCAGCACACCTGATGGTCACACCCAAGTACACACTCACGGACACACTCAGCACGCCTGATAGGCACATCTAAGTACACACTCATGGGTGCACAAGCACATCTGATGTGCACACCCAAATACACACTCATGGATACACACAGGCACTCCGAATGGGCATGCCCTGGGGGCACTCTGGATGGGCACACGTGAGTACACACTTAGGCGCACACCCAAGTGCATACTCCCATGCACACACCAATGGGCACACCCGACAGGTACGCCCAAGTACACACTTGTGGGCACACACAACACAGACATGCACACAGCACACACGTGTACACGGGGGATGTGTAAAACACTACAGGCACACTCAAGCACGCATAGATTCATTCCATGGTTACACACTTGTGGTCATGAAAGCCAGCCCACACACAGGCACACACTCACAGGCATGCACACACGGCACCCATCGCCGTGCTCATGCACACTCTATATGCACACTATGCCCAAAGACACATGTGTAAGGTACACAGACACACAAGCACCTTTCTCATTTGCACCTCTGTCACAGAACACTTGCAGTCACACATATCCGTTAGCTCATGGTCCGTGAGCAAACACACACACACACACACACACACACATCCTGACTATGAATGGAGACAGCAGGTGGTAATGAGCACAGTTGCTGCTCCTCTCAAGGGAAGAAAGCATCCTGGGCATCGGCAGAATACCTCTCTCCCTCCCCCCTCTCTCCCCACTTCCCCTCCCCCTCTATTCCTGCTTCCCTGCAGTTCCCCTGGTGCCCTGAAGATGCCCTGCCCCAGAGGGCTTGATACCACCTGGAGCCACTAGGTGCCTCTCTCCAGCCCTGGCCAGCTGAGAAAGATTAAGAACACTGTTCTCTTACACAGACCCACCCAAGGCCACACTTGGAGTCCCACTTGTTTGATGGGTACAATTGACCACACTTGGGAGTCCCACAGTTAAACCTGAGCTCTTCTGGGTCTCTCCCTGGCCACCCCACCCTGCTTTCCTCCTCTTCCATGAGTCCTTCCCCAGCCTCTGCAGGTCAGCTGTCTACCCCTTGTGTCTGGTCACATGCCTCTGTGTCTCTCTAGGGCTCTGGTTCTGTCTCTATGACTCTAGTGTCTCTACCCTGTGTTTCTTTGTAACTTGCCTCCTGGGATGGACATGTGAGGGTGTCCCAAGTGTGAGGATCATATATAGTCTGTCCACCTTCCATCCAGGTGGAGAGAAACACTTGCACATCCCCTGCTGAGACACCAGGCAGAAGTAATGCCCCCAGAGAAGTGACATTGTCTGTACAAGTGTGTTCAAAGCTTATAGCCCAGCTCTTACCCCAAGGGGCTTGGGGGCTCCCAGGCTCCTGGCCATGTGCGCTTGCCAAGGTATGGTGTATTTAACCTTTTCCCAGGCCCATCATCCAGGGAGATACCATTGCTTCTAATTAGTTGGGTGAGCTGGGTGGGCTTGGACAGAGCCTGTGGGTTTGATGGGTGCAAATGGTAGGGCTGAGCTTGTTGGAAGAGTAAAGTTTGCACTGAATTACACAGGGAGGTGCCCACTGTAGAGTTGCCAACTTATGCTATGGGGCCACAGCAGTCTTGGGATGACAGTGTCTGGTCATTCATTCTTTTGTGCTTGTTGCAGCAGAACTAGATTCAGCCCCAGTGCAGAACACAAGCCTCAGGAGACTGCTATAATCCAGCTGGGCCAGCCCTCAAAATCCTACATACACCTTTACTTCCTTCCCACCAGGGGGCCTCTTTAAAAAACCAGCCAGAGGAACAGACATCTCTATCTTCTCAGGGTCCCTCATGTGGTCATTGTAGCCTTGTGCATGGGATGGCAGGCTCAGCAGACACTGGGCTTCCATGACAGCTCATGGTGCCACGGAGTTGTGGGAAGCAGCATGTAGGCCCAGGCCTTACAGGTGCCTTTGAGCCACACCAATCAAGGCCACAGCCATCCCAGAGCAAAGGCAAGCCATCCCCACTGCCCGTGGTCAGAATCACTGCCGACAGTAATGAGCAGGAAGAAGGAGGAGGACGAGGAGGAGGAGGACGAGGAGGACGAGGAGGAGGAGGACGAGGACGAGGAGGACGAGGACGAGGACGAGGAGGACGAGGACGAGGAGGACGAGGAGGAGGAGGATGAGGAGGACGAGGATGAGGAGGACGAGGACGAGGAGGAGGAGCGGAAGTAATTGTTCTTCTTGTTGTTCTTAAGTCATTAAGAATTGTAATAGTTTGCTATGCAGAAAGAAATCCCTGGAGTACCACCATATTGGTCCCAACTCCCAGGGTCTCTCTTAGTCCAATGCCCAGCCCACTCGATCATTCCAGAAACTTACAGGAAGAGTCTGAGGTAAGGGTCAGGCCTGGCTTGGCCATGCCTGGAAAGGCTGCAGGGTTTGCTCACTAGCTCAACTCTGCACTTCCAGGTCAGCAACTGTAAAGCCAATGCCACCTTCTCTGTGATGTGTCCTGGCTCTAGGAACACCTGAACCTCTCTCTGGGGCCCTGACACTACCAGAGAGAAAGCTGTCCCTGATGAGGGCAGGTCACTTAATGCCCTGGACACACCCAAGGGCTGCCTTATCCATATCTTTATAAACAGACATGATTTTCCTAGTCTCATCTCCACTGAGGCCACTCCACTCAGCCCAGAGAATAGAGAAAAGGGTTCCCCCCAGCCACACCTCAGCTCAGCAGAACTGGCAAACTCTCCAGCACTCCCAGAAGCAAGGAGCACCTTGTGAAAAATAGGTAATAAATCAACCTAAACCCAAAGAGGACCTCCTGACTGTGATGGTCATGGTGAGGAGGAGCTGCATCTCCAAAGGCCCATGTGCTGGTGGCTTGAGTCCCAAAGCAGCAATGGTGTTGGGGGGTAGGAAATGATGACATCATGGGGTGCAGCCCTCATCAGTGCTAGTGCTTAATGGGCTGGCATTGCTGGGAGGCGGTGGAAAGGAAGGAGGAGAGGTGGGGGGAAGTAGGTAGTGGAGGCGGGCCTTGGAGACGGCGACCTCCTCCCTGTCTCCATCTCTCCCTGTCTCCATCTTCTCTACCACTCTGCCTTCGCCTCTTTCTTCCCTCCCTTCCTGACCACCGCCATGAACTGAAACATGGTCCTTCCCCCACCACATACTTCCTGCCAGGATGTTTTTGCCTGTTGTGAGCCCAGAAGCCACAGTGTCAGGTGACCGTGGATGGAAACTGCAAGCCAAAATAAACCTTTCATCCTTTAAACTGTTTATAGCAGGCATTTTGTCACAGGGACAGAAGGTGACCCACTTCCCTAAGGACACATTTGTGGTTATGTCTTCCCTGGAAGGGTGAGGGCAGAGACTGTGCCTGAGATCTCTCCGGGTGGCCAGCGGGCCCCCCGCACAAGGCCAACACTCATGAAGGCCAGGGGAATAAGGGTCAGGTAGCAGCTCTGAACGGAAACTACGGGTGCAGGCATCGGGACCAGGAGAGGACAGCAGGGACCCTCGATTCCTGGAGGCTCTTGTGCAGCTGCAGTCTTGGAGCTGGGAAAGGTGTGTGGAACCCTGTCCCTTCTACCTTCACTTCCACCCTCAGCATCTCTGAGGCATCTCCAGGGGACACTGAGGCCCAGAAATCAGAGTTAAAGCCCCATGAATCCATCCACTTCTGTGGTTTTATAGCAAAAGAACTGAGCTCAGGGAGGGCTCATTCAATCTGCAACAGCAGTACCTTGCGGCTCAAGATGACCCTGCCATCCCCCGATGACTTGCTGGGGAGAGAGCAGTGGGAAGACTTAGTCACCTACTCTGGAAGTGACACACTGTACTCTCTGCTTGTGTTCTGTCGGCTGGGATGAGCTATAGGAAGCTGAAAAGGACAAAGGGGCTCCAGGTATGGGCGATCCCCAGTGGCCTTAGCTGTCCATAGCTGGTCACTCACTAGGTCTTCACTCTAGCGACTCATACTGCAGGCCATCTGTGGGTGGGCAGACCCCAAGCTGACCCTGGGAGATCACAGGACAGGAAGCAATGCTAGCTGCCCAATGGATCTAGAGGTGGTCAGGGAAGAAATGGAAGGGGCACTGGCTCAGACATAACCCCTAGGGGCAGCCAGGAACAAAGCGGCAGGCAGAGGGCCACAGCAGAGAAGCCTGCTGGGAAAAAGGCCGTGCAGAGTAGAGATGAGGGAGAGTGTGGTGCCCCTGTGAGCACGCGCCACCCAGCTCCCCTCTACCGTGCACATGAGCCCTTCCACCCCCTGGGTCCTGGGGATCCTATCTGTGCGCAATTCCACCTAGTACTGAGCCATCACCCCCCGAGCCAGCAGGCTAGCATAGCATTTTGCTTATGCTGTGTGGCCTCAGGCAAGTGAGTAAGCCATTCTGGGCCTTGGCTCCCGACATCAGAAAATCCAGAAGGGACTTAGAACTCAGCCTATGACTGTGATCAATCAGGTGATCTCTGTTTGTGAATGTGCTTGCCCTTCTGTAATTGTACAGCTAGGCACATGGAGCTGTCCAGGGCAAAGGGAGGTCAGGCTCTGGCCCGGTGAGCCATAGGAGGCTGGTGAGCCCAGAAGAGGCAGGAAAGGCTGTCTGCTTGCCACCTTGCAGCCCAAACCAGCCACTAATGAGGCCTGTCTGTGGAGGACTTAGCCACAGTCACAGAGCGGCACATTAGGCACACATGGCCTCGGTGCAGCGTAGCAGCTCCTGGGACTGGGAGCCCCGGGCTTTGAACACTACACTACAGCAGCGGGGGTGCACCCTAATGTCACTTAATTACCCCAGGCAGCCTCAGATGTAATTGAGCCTGGATGGCTGGCAGGAACAGTGCGGGCATTCAGAGGAGGCTGATGCATTTGTGTTGATGCCACTTTGCAAGACAAAGCTGGCCTTGGTGTGCTTAGGAGGAGGAGGAGGAGGAGGAGGAAGTGGAGGTGGGCGGTGGAAAGCAGCAAGGGCGGCCTGACAGGGCTCTTCCTTCTCCCAAACTCTTGAGGGCCTGACCCCAGGTCAAGCAGATGTCCAGGTAGGAGTGTGTGTGCGTGTGTGTGTGATACCTGGAAATTGGGGGTGAGTCTCTTCTTCACGCCCTCCCATCCATGAGGCTGTACCCATCAGGGCGTCGTTCATTCCTTCCATTTCTGAGAGTGGTGCATGGCAGGAATGGGGGATGTTGAGTGCAGGAGGAAGACCAATAGGCAGAGCTAAAGACAGGGCTCTGTGAGCGTGCTGGTGGCCACTTCAAAAGGAGGGGTGGGTGCTGTGGGCCGGTCTGAGCAAGCCTCACAGAAAGAGCTGCAAGCCACAAATCTGGGCCTCTTGGTACGGCGCCCTTGCCTTCGCATGTTCCTGCAGGAACTCAGGCCTCTGAAAGTCCCTTGAGGGCAGCAACCATGTTGTCTGCCTCTCCTACTTTATATCCCCAGCACCTACCAGTGTCTCAATTAATGGTTATTGATTATCATGGGTAAGTGGTTGAATATAAACTTATCCTCTGGTACCACTCCTTGCCCTCTACAGATGGGCCACCTGGGCCTGTGGAGACTAAAATTTCAACAGCTAGTCAAGGGGAAACTGCCCTAAGTTTGGTGCAGAGACTAAAAATTCGTTCTCTTTTTCTCCCTCCACCCCTCTCCCCTTCTTAAGCCCTGACATGAGCCCCACATTGAAAGAAGGCAGGCTGCTAGCTGTAGCACTTCTCACAAGAGTTGGGAGTGCTGCCACAGAAAAGATAATTGTTGGAGAGTGGGGGTACTTACTACACCATTTAAGACGGGAGCAGCTCTTGGCAGAAGAACTTGCACAGGTGTTGGGTTCAGGATGCCAAGTAGCATGGGTGACTACAAAGGGTGCCCAGACACCCCTGTAGGTTGTCATAAATATGAATGGCAGGGGCCCGAGCAAAGGTGTAGCTGCAGGGTAAAGAGGAAGAGAAGGGACAGACAAGTCATCGAAGTCTCCAACAGCAGGCAAGAGGCTGGAACACACCCTTCCTCCCACAACAGATGAGCAGTGGTGTATCCTGGGGCCTCCCTCCTCTCTCTCTCTCTCTCTCTCTCTCTCTCTCTCTCTCTCTCTCTCTCTCTCTCGACCCCCCAGGACCTCCTCAGGAGTCTCCACCCACATCTCACTTAAGGCATCCACTGTCCCTCTCTGGATCTGTGTACCACCTCCTGAGCAATTAGCAAACAGAACCAGGTGATTCTTGTAACACTTCTTATTTTGGCATTCTGTCTCTCTGTCACACAATCATGATCCTAGCTCATGGCTAGGATCGCTGTCACAGCACCCAGAGCCCACACACTCCCTTCCAGCAATCATTGTGACCCACAGTGACATTGAGGGACATACTGTTCTCTAACCTGCCCAATGGGCCATGTGCCAACACCTGCCTTCTCCTCAGGAGCCATTTATCACCAGCCTGGTGTGTCGGTGGGAAGATGGCTTCATTAGCTCCTCCGGAGCCATTCATCCCCTAGTGCACAGACAAATGGAGTCCCCCCATGCCCTTAGCCAGGAAGTGCTCAGAATCCAGAGGTAAATCTCTAAAGGGCCACTCTGATGTATCGGCTCCCTGTCCAGTTCCCCTGCCTGACGCTATACCCACCCTCCTCAAGGTGGGAGGAGCCAGCCTCTCAGGGAACATCCCCAAAAGCTCTCTCATCATCACTCACCAAGCCTGAAGTTCTCACAGTGAGAGGGTCCACTGAGGCACTTACCTTCCACGAGGCTATTAAAATGTAAGCAACTCTGGCTGGAGTAGGAAGAGCACAGGACTGGGAGCCAGGACACGAGGGGGCCCCTCTCTGCACTGTGTGAACTTGGAGATTGCTTTCCCTTTTTAGAGATGCCTGGTTTTTCATCTTTAAATGAAAAGCCAGCTGAGCACAGTGGTGCATGCCTGAGAAGCCAGTACTCGGGAGACTGAAGCAAGAGGATCGCTGCAAGACTGAAGTTCAGGTTATACAACGAGTCCAGGCCAGCTGGAACTGCACAGCAGGACCCTATCTCAAAAAGAAAAACAACTAAGAGGCAGCCTATTCTCCAGGCGATCTTTAAGATCTCGTTGATCTCTGATATGAACTTCCACAGGGATAGCTCTGGGATTCTTAGAACATGATACTGTATCCTTCACAATCTGGAAAAACATGGGAGTACCCAACAAACAAGTACCCACCCATTCCCCTACACACTCATAAGAAAGTCTAATGAATCCCAGCCATGGCTTGGATCACAGTCAGGGCCCTGGGATATTTCAGGGGGAATTGTAGCACTCAGCCATGGCCATCTCTCCAGACTTGAACACTCTTAAGGTGAGGACATTGTGCACCGAGGGACAAGGTGACCAACTGTCTCAAAGTTTAGGTGTGAGAGTCAGGGACCGAAGCAGGGCAGCAGGAATGGAAAGGCTCAGGGACAAGGAAGAGGAGTTTGTCTGGGATAAAAGGAAGGCTTATTTAGCTGGAGTGAGGGCAACATACGGACGTGCAGAGAGGACAGAATGGGCCTTAAGGGCTGGTCCCTTGGTGCTATTCGCAGAGAGAATGTATTAAAGAACTTTGGTAACAGAAAAGGCTCGAGCTTAGAAGTCCTCAAGAGCATCTAACCCAACCCTTCGCGTTTCAGGTGGGAATCCTGAGACCCAGAGGGAGGAAAGCACATGATGAAAGTCATCCAGGATTTTTCAGAACCATCATCAGATGTGGCAAATTTAAGTCACAGTCTACTCCATGCTAGAAGTAATTGTCTCTCTATGGGAGAGGAGATGCATGCCCACCACCCCAGCCCTGGGGACAGTGATTGCTTTCGGCAGTATGTAGGTTCTGAGCAGCTTCCAGCCACCCCGGCTTTCCCCTTGGAGACGCGAGAGGGAGACTGTTTTGGACTTTCAGCACCAGAGGTCACGGACAGCGCCAGTCCATTGGCTTCGGGTGAGGAAGGGGTTTGTAGATGTTTTAGCACCACGGACAGCTCCAGGTCACCCAGTTTCTGTGCGTTGTGTTGACTTCTATTATCAGGGGCCCAGATGTAAAATGAATGCCTGTGATATTTATCCCTGTCATCGCTAATAATAAGTGGCCTGATTTGTCAAGCGGGGACAGATTCAAAGATGTCAATTAAGAAGAGAAAAAAGCCCAGCTGTACTTTATTTATCTGCTGTCTGCTGTGCAGATGCTTTGTGGAGAAAAGGACCCTCAGGCCCCCACTCCCATTCCCAGCTTCCTTCCACCTTAACACCCTTGCACCCTCTTCTTCCTTTCCCTCTCCTCTACCTCCCGCACCTCCGCCCTAGTGTCTCCTCCTCACCTCTCACTTTGCTTTCTCTTTCCTTCCTTTCTTTAATCTTTCTCTCAACCATCTCTGAACCCACCAAATTTCCTAATTGGTGTTCTCGCTCTATTTTACCAGTTCCCCCAGCCTTGACTGCACACCTGTCTTCTCTCCCAATTTCCCTTCCACTAAACTCTGGATTCTATGACCCTTGGCCTTCTTACCCGGCCTCCTCCAATGATTTCTGTTCACAAAACACACTGGAGACTCCAGTTGTTAAATGGATAGGAACCATTGATGGAAAACTAGAAAATCTTCAAAACTTGAGATTTTCACCTAAATCAAGAGTCAGTCTTTGAGAGAATTTTGCCTCAAAAAATAAAATAACATCCTAGAGTGTCAGTTTGGCCGGTTTCCTGAATCTAGATTAAAATTTAAAACCAAGAGCTAAATCTAAGTAAGAACTCAATACTGCCTTTTCTGGCTTCAAATTAATCATATCTGAACCCTGGGATCCCCAGCGCAGCTTTTCTTTCACAGCTGAAGTTCCACACAGTAATAAGACCCTTGTCCTACATTTGGGCTTTATCCAATCAAGACTTTATAGAGACCCATCCCACAAGGGCTACTGTGCTCTAAGTGGGGCCCAGGAAAGATGTGTGCATTTGCTACAGTCAGCAGCCTGGTCCTGTCCACCCATGGACATTATGGGGAGTTGTTAGCCTCTTCCAGAGAACACGTCCCACCCAGACATCTGGGCTCTGTACTCGGTCCTGCCTCTCCCACCAAGGCCCTGACATTCCCTCTGTGAGTAATAGTGAAACGGTTCACTGCACCATGAGTTCTAGATTCAGAACTGCATGTGTGAATAGACACCCCTCTCCTGGGCCTCGGGCTCCAGGCCTACAAGCTCTCTAGCCTCTGGTGACCATACCAATGGTCAGAAGATTGATCACTGACATGGGGCTTCGGAGCTGCATTCCTCAAGGCTGGAATCAAGAGCTACAGAGTGTAACCATCTGTGGTCAGAGACAAAGGAAAGCCACCTGACCTCTATGCCACCACTGGTTTTGCCAAGTTGGCCAGTGGGCAGGAGACCCTCTAGCCACATCCTGAGATGTACCTGCATCCACAGAAAATGAAGAAAGTTGCCTCCAAGTGGTTACAGTGATTCAAGCAACCACCATAACTCCTGATTTATTAACAACCAACCCATCCTCTTCTGCCTTCTTTCCCCATCCCACCTGCCAGGTTCATGTCCTTGAGCAAGAACTCCCAGCATTCCTTCCAAGGACAGGATTCTCCATACTGCTTCTTCTGCTCATCCTGAGGCATCTTTGATGAAGCACAATGATATGTATAGCTTCTCCAGTGGCCATGGTGACTTGGATCCTTTGGAAGAAGCCCAGAGTCCAGAAACCAAGTCACCTGAATAATCCCAGCATTGTGCCATGGGTGAAGATTTTTGGAGGATAATTTGTAGTTTTCAAAGTAATTGCACTTTCATGACCCCTTTTTCTCACGATCTTTTTTGATCCCCAGGAAACCCCCAAGAAAAGTCTGAAACCATGGGGTTTGATCACATTTAGGAAGGAATTTGACATTCACTTCAGAGCCTGAACTGAAACCCAGGTCCCCTGTTCCATGGTGGCAAAGCTGGTATCAAGGGTCATCCAAAGATCACACAATAGTGACCAGATAATGTCAGAAGATGACACTTAAGTTCCTGGGGAGTTCTTTGCACCGTTCCAAAGCTCTTGTGCTGGAAACAATCTCCAAATCCATATGTTGATATTTGGATGTGCAGGTCTTTGGGAGGGAATTAGGATTAGATGAGTGTATTTTCCACCTTCTTTCTGGGTCTAAATATCTAATGCCAACATCTGAAGGAAGAAAGTGTTTATTGGCTCAGGGTTTCACAGGACTTGGCCCATAGTATCTGGCTCCAAGGCAGGGACCTGATGGGGGAAGCTGCTCATGACATGGCACCCAGGAAGGAGAATAGGCCTGAGAGATAGCTCAGTGGACTAAGCACCTGCCTAGACAAGCGCAGGGCCTGGGTTCAATCCCTGGCACCACATGCCATGCCGGCCCCACCCCTGGGCATGCTGAGCTGGCCACCAAGATAAGGCATGGTGGTGCATGCCTGTAATCCCAGTGCTGGGGAGGCTGAAAACAGGAGGATCACTATGAGTCCCAGATGCATAAAAAAAAAAAAAGAAGAGGAGCTGGGGGCAAGAACACACCCTCCCAAGCCATGCCCCATGACCTGCCTCTTCCAACCAGGCCCCACCTGCTAATAGTACACTTCACTATGAGTACAGCACCCCCACTTCAGCCCCAGCTCAGAACACCTGAGCTTTTGGGACACCTTGTGGTCATGAGAGTGATGCCCCATGATGGGCTGGTGGCATCATAAGAAGACAAGAGACCCGAGTGACCCAAAACCTCTGTGTTAGCATGGGAGGCCCCGTGCTTCACCAGGCAGCAGCCAGGCGGCCCTCACCAGAATGCCAGCACCCTGCTGTTGGACTTCCCAACCTCTGGCATTGTGAGCTAAATAAATTCTTGGTCTTTATAAATTACCCAGTCTGTGGCATTCTGTTATAGCAGCAGAAACCAGACTAAGATAGAGAGGCAGGTGTCATAGACAAAGAAGCAATCTTCACCAAGTCACTTGTTACGATTTAATTTGAGCTCACAAAGTCAGGAAATGCTACATGAGCCTGTCATTCAACTCTCAAGGACAAAGCCAGCCGCTGAACATTTCCCTGGGTTGATAAGTTGGCAATGTTTTCTTCAAGGCTGCATCTAGCTCCTGGCTCTTTTATATATCATTGGAATAATAATAATAAAATTAGAATAATGATGATAAACATTTATTGGGCACACAATACATCCAAGGCTAGGCTAAGTAATTCACTGCATTATCTCACTGAGTAATCACTGCAGCCCCATCATGGACATATAATTGTGTCTCCCTTTGTCAGACAGGAAGACCAAACTTAAAGGATAATAACTGACTTGCAAAGGACACAGCTTGTCCATGGCAGGCAGCACTTGAACTCAGAGCCATGCTTCTAAAGCGCTCCAGCTTAATACCAAATTCTTGAAACCCTCCCATTTTAAGGTCTGGCCCCTCAAGCTAAATTCATGGAAAGGTGCATATGGGCACAATTCTTCAGCAGCTGTAGATCTCAGGCTGTGTTCATTCAGGTAGTTAGTGACAGAAGCTGACTGGCCTCTGCCCTTCTCTTGGGAAGGTCTCCCTGCTCTGACCCACCCTCTTCTTACCGTTCCAGAGCACTGCAGCCCAACTGCTGACTGCCCCTTCTCTTTGCCTGAGGTCTTTGGCTGCAGGGTGTACTTTGCTACCTAGAGAAGGCCAGGAGTTAACACCTCCTGGGAGTGGCCTTCAACCCACATCTGATAGGAGAGGAGGTGGGAACCTGGCTCCCTAGCTCCAGGATGGGCCAGCACCAGGCTCCTGATCTGTAGCCTCTCAGAGCCACAAAACTAGGCTCCACTCACTTCCATAGCCGCTGCCTTCCCTTCTGGCAGGGGAAATGACCACATCCTCTGGAAAGAGGATCACACTCACCAGATAGCTTGCCTCTTCCTGTGACCACAGAGGGCCCAATGTGCTCAGCCCTTTGGGGGTGAAGGCCAGTCCTATTCATTTGTTGGGTTGCAAGCCAGCTCTCTACAATCTGTAGACTGAATGACCACCTTTCTCTGAGGGAAGAGGAAACGCAGGCAGGGAGGTGCTGGGCCTCCTGGTGTGAGACAGGCTTGGCTCCGCTGTGGCTTTAGGCTCTGGTGGCCAGCCCAGAAAGCCCAATGGGTGCTCTGTCCCCAGCCTCAGCCTGGCCAGGCAGAGACTAAGCCACACCTCCTCCACTCCCACCCCAGCCCAGGTGAGCAGCAGAGAGGGTGGTGATTTGGACAGAGCCCCTGGGTTTAAGCCCAGCTGGCTGGGGCTGCTCCAGCAAATGACTTCACCTCCTTTTCAGATCTGAACGGTGGTTTTCCCAGCTATTTAGAGAGGTCAAGACTAGCTCTTTCCCAGGGAAGCTGTAGGCACTCTGGCCAGTAATCACAAGGGCCTGGCACAAACGCCTGGAGCACAGATGCTGCTCCCTACAAACTGCAGTCCCTCAGGGGAAGGGGCAGGGCCTGGGAGATGGGGAACGTGTCAGGCACTGGACGAACTTCAGCCAATTCCATCCCAGCCACTCCATTCACAGATGGGCCAAGAGGGCACAAAGGGCAGTCATGCTGTCCAGTCAGAGAGGGCCTGTCAGACACAGAACTGCAAGCCCAGCCCTGCACTGCGTTCTTGTCATTGTCATGCCATTGATGGGACAGCGAGATAGCTCAGTGGTCTAAAGCACCTGCTTAGGTAAACTGAGGCAAGCACGCAGGGACCACAGTTCAACCCCAGGCACAACATGCTGTGCGAGCCCCGTCCCCCAGAGAAGGCTGAGCTGCCCCCCAAAACACACACACACAAATGCCATTGATGTTTAGCTACTAGTTGTTTAAAATGCCTTCTTGCTCCATCTGCCCTGGGTGGGTCCCTGTGCAAAGTTTACCTTTCACCACCCTACCCAACAAGCCTTCCTCCTGCCTCATAACAAAGGCCTATGCACCCCGAAGTCTGCATGGTTGCCAGGCCAAACTGACGGAAGGACAAGGGGAGTCCTGGAGCCACCTGCCCTCTCTCCCCTGCCAATGCCTTCCTGGATTCCAAGGTCTCCCAACAAGTAAAACCTAAACCGGATGCCAACTGGGAGGCAGGTGGCCCCTCGCTCATTCTGCAGATTCCAGCTGACCTCCAGAAAAAACCCTCCACTCTGCACCAGGCTTGAAAACCCATGGCTGAACCAGTGACAACCTGCACCCCAAGATGCTCAGGGCTGGGGTTCAGGCAGCAAGCAAACACACAAAGAGTGACCCCTGTGCGTGAAACCCACATTCCCCAGACAAGCACAGGAGCTGGGGACATGGCCAGCACAGGACAGAACAGGCACTGGGCTTGCACGACCTCCTCTGAGGCCCACAGTCTGCTCCCCATTGCTATCCCCCCAAAAGCCCTGAGCACCATGAGGCCTGTCTGTGGACCCCAGCCTCCCTGCCCCAATAACTATGATTGGTCAGTCTGCAAAGGAAACCCCCGGAGGGGCCAGGGAGCAGGGCACGGGCACCACCTATTCCTGATCTTCTGCCCCACCCTGCACACCAGCCCTGCCCCCAGTGCCCTATTAGTAACCTGTGACACCATTAGCTTTTGCTGTCACCAGCACTGGCAACTCAGAAGCCCCCAAGAGCTGTCTGCAAAGACACAATAAATGAGAACTCTTAATTAACACCTCCCCTGACTAAATAAATTAATTTTATGCAGTTCTGATGTCAGCAGTGTGACTTGCTGATGACTGAGCGGCTTGGAGAGACTCGGCCAGGGCTGCAGGGCAGGACAGGCTCGCTAGCCTCTGGGAGGCACAGTGGGCCGTAGGGCTATGGTGCGCTTCCCTGGCTGGCCTGGAGACAGAGCGCCAGGCACACAGCTGCAGGGCAGGATCCCAGGTGGGAGGCCAGGAGCTCTGAAGGCTGCTCCCTGCTTTGCCTCCAGCTCCACAGTATCCCTGGACACTCTGGGCCTCTGTTTTCCTCTTCTGTATAATGGGCATCAACTCTTGCTTTGCCGGTTTCTCAGAGCAATGGAGAGAATCAGAAGATGCTGGATAGAAAGGAGTTTTAGGACACTGTGGGGTACCTTGAACAGATAGGAATAGGGAGTGTTCTTCACAGAGGGATGCAGGGAGCCCTAGCCATTCCCCAAAACTCAGCTCCTGGCCAGGCCCATCCCAGCCCACCCTGGCACCCCAGCACTTGTCATGGGCCAGACCTATCCTGTGAGGTGGAAACCCTGATTCCCCAAGTGTTCTCACCTTGGGCACTGCCCACAGAAAGGAGCACCCCGCGATTCTTTCAGCACTGAGGTGACGTTAGCCATTCCCAAACGTCTGTGCACAGAGACATTCAGCCACTCACCTAGGACCACACAGCTATGGCCCAGCAAGTACTGAGGTGGTCCACCAGACACTCCCCTTTCGCCTTCTGGGCAGGGAGGGAGGTTTGCTATCCTGGCTTCCCTGGGCTGGGGAGCAGTAGCTCCTAATTCCTTCTCTCAGGCTCTCAGTCACCACATACTCTTGTGTCTCTCTTGTAGCTGGCACAGGTTGGCAAAATGAACACAGCTTTGGCTCCTCTGAGGCCTACAGTTGCAGGATTACTCCCTGCTAATCCCAGTGGGTGTGTCAAAGTATCTTCTTCCAGCCCTATCCAATGCAGGCACGCACCCACGCACACACGCATGCATACATATGCAGCTGGCAGAGCTAAGACAACTTCAAAGGAGCTGCCATGGGCACTGGGGGTGAGGAGATGACCCTTCGTGAGTCCCTGTGTTGTGTGCCCCCAGGAAGAAGCTGTTGCTGCTGGCTTCGGGAATCCGATGTGTGTGGGTGCAGGCGAGCAGTGACGTCATCCTGTCCCGGAGCATGGGCACCTCTGCCTTAACGTTGTGCAGTGGTGGAGTGCTTGGCCTCAGGTGTCCTTGGAGGGGGTAGCTGCCCCTTGCAGCTCTCCTGGGAGTCCCCTTGATACCTCAAACTGGAGACTCCAAGCAGAGCCCAGCCCCTTCTGCCTGGCAGGGTGGGAGGTAACAGAAAATTGGAGCTGAAGACTGTGAGCCAACGTGTGTCCTAAGAAATGGGGCTGCCTACCGTGCTTCTCCCAGCTCAGGCCCAGGCTGGAGACAGGTGGGTGTTCGAGCACTCGGGGTCCGTGTCCTTCTCCCGCTGCCACAGAGCCAGCCTACCAGCAGCAGAGTCCCAGGGATGTGGCACCCAGATTCCTTTGTCCAAAATCCTCATCCTTGCTTGCATACCTCCAAAGACAAAACCCTTGCTGTACCCAAGGCAGGCTCCATGCCTCTCTGGACCAGCCAAAGCCCCTGGTAACCTGTGCCCTGGATCCTGGTGACCTTCACACCTGTGCCATCACCAGGGTCTGTCTCTGCATTTTCATTCAAGGTTCTCTGGGGAAAATGAGCCCAAGGCCATGTCAACCAAAGGGGCTGCTCCCTTCCCCATGGCCAGCTGACACCTGCCTGCCCCTTGCCACCACTCACAGAGCTCTTTCTGATTCCTCAGGGGTTCAGTGGTCCACCCACCTGAGCCAAATGAGCATTCCTTCTGTTTGGACTCAAGGATGTCAGCATGAATCCACCCAAAGAAATGACTTCCCACTGTGGAACTAAGGGTTTGACGGCATCCGGGCAGCAGGGGACTTGAGAGTGACAACCTTCTTAGTGTTTCTCTGTCCACGCTGTCCAGGGTGACACGTGCCCTTGGGGGTAATTCTTCCTGCACAACAGATTGGGCTGGATCCCTGGGCTGGAACCCAAAACCTGCTCTTCCACAGGAGGCTTCAGTCAGGGCAGCTGGGATAGCTATGGCTATAAGAATGCCTTGGAGTCAGGATCCAGGAGTGGAGGAGGGGATTGATTTTTGGGTCCTGGTGGAGCCCAGGATCCAGAATCAATCTGGCAATTACCAGGCAAAGTGTGAAGTGGTTTCTGCGTTTCAGGTTTGTCCATAGCACAGCTTTCTGGGGGCTCAGCACAGAGGAGCAGAGAACTATCCATTCCCATTCTCCATCCATGGCGGGCAGGACACAGGAACAGTTCAGCTCAGCACTCCCAAGTCTCTCCTGAACCCTAGAAAGGACAGTGTCCCAGGGTTTGCCTAAGGGGCAGTGGGACTTCAGGGGAGGGGGCTATTGCAGGAGAGCCATGCCACTGCCTCAAAGAAACAGGGGGCAGAGGGGCTCTTCCTCTTCTGTCCTTCTGTGCTGCAATATTGGATGTTCGCCTTGTCTCTCTGAGCCTCCGGGTCCTTCTCTACCATGAGGGTGGCACCAGTGGCCCAACTAAGTAGTGAGGCAGGGTGGGAGGGCTTTTAGAGTCTGGACCACAGCACCTTTGGGGCTTTCCAAAGCAGCTCTTACCAAATGCAGCATCTTTAGGTCCCCAGGAAATACATGCCTGGCTCCTGAGACAGGACTGACCATGTGTTGCTGGGTCTCTGATGGATAAGCGCATGTTTGGGGGCTGCACCCCTGCTCCTGGGCTCCAGTCCTTTCCCCCTTCCTGTGGGACCTGACCTGCAGTGAGCCCAGTGCCTGGAGGGGCTCAGCTTGGAGTTGCTGCACCCCAGGACCCAGGACCACAGCACAGAAGGGCACCCTATTGGGCATAGACCAGGGCAGCTGGGCCTTGAGCCTACATCTGCGAAGCGCCTCCCATGCTGCTCCTCTGGCTGGACCACAGGCTGGGAGCAGCAGTCCCCATCCCCACACAACGAGCAGCACCCTGAGGTGCAGGTGCAGCCCTCTCCCACCTCCTCAGACCCAGACAGACTCTTTCAGTGCTCCCCCCAGCACAAGATGTAGGAGCCTGGCTGAGAGCCGAGAGCCCTGGGAGGGTGTATGCAGGCCCTTCCTCTTCTCCAGGTTTAGCAGCCCTGGTCTAAGCAAAAAGCATCCTGTTTCTCCCCTCCAGCTCCTCTATCTTTCATTCCCTCCTTTTCCTCTCACCTTATCACCCAGTGAAGGATAGAATCATTCCTACACAGCGAACTTCGCCCTTTGCCAGAGCACATGCAAGTGCACACAGTCCATCCCTGTGTCTGTCCATCTGTCCATCCATCCACCCATTCATCTCTCTCCACCATTCCATCCTTTCCACATGCCCATGGTGTCAGCCCAGAGGCTGGGGCTGACCAGCAAGGAATCCAACCCAACCTCTATCCCAGGCAATCTTGGCCACAGGGAACACAGCACGGACAAGGTCAACTGCCCCAGGGCAGAGCAGGGTGGGCAGGACCTCCACTTTCGCAGTGAGAGCAGGGCAGAGCCCAGGATGTGACACTGGCAACCCCTATCATTCCTGGCACCAGAGTGGCCCAGGAGAAGGAGCTTTGGGGTCACCCAGAACATGCCCCCTACAGACCTGCTGCTTGAATTCCTGGGAGTGCATGCATCCATCCAAATGCTGAGTGGGTGACACAGCCCCTCAGCCCTTGGAATGGGGAATGAGGTGTGAGCGATGAGCCTATCGGGAAGGCTTCCTGCAGCAGTGAGGGAGCGCTGGCTCCGAAGGCAAGATGGGAACCAGGAGCAGGATGAGCAAGGCAGAGGACAGGGCTGGGCGTGGGCGCAGCAAGACCTGCCTGGCGGGTAGCCTTTGAGGCATGGCCGAGGTGGCTGCCCTCCCTGCTGTCCCCAGCCGTACATCCTCCAACTCCTCTCTTCCCGGTGGGGTGGCATGCAAGGACCCCCGCACTGCAGGTCTGAGTCTCTCCCTCGCGCCCTCAGAGCACCTGGGCAACCATGGACTGCTCCTCTCTGAGCCTCCATCATGTCTCCACTGCCCCAATTTCTGCCCCTCGTCTCCCTTGCTAAATGACAGCTTTTAAAAATGAGTCTCTGAGCGCGGCCTTTCCCAGCCTCGTTAGCTTTGTGCCCCACCTCATTTGCTCCAGGACCTACTCTCCCCTCGCCCACTGCTGCCTCCCTCCCGCCAGCTATATTTGGATTTCTGCTCTGTCCTCAGTGACCTTGTGTGCCACTTAGAGTCCTGCGGATATTTTTCTCTGCCAAGGCGCTCTGGACTCAAGGAACCGCAGAGGGTAAGTGTTCGCACCCAAGCCTCTAGCCATACCTGAAACTGGACTCCCTACTCGAGAGCCCCCGCCCAAGGTCATCCGCTCCCCCTGGCTTTCCTCCAAGGACAGGCTGTCTGCCCAGGAGCCCATAGCTTTAACTGAGGCCTGTTTCTTCCAGAAAGATAGAACACGCCTGTGCTTCAACATGCTCCCTGCCCAGTGCCCCCCCCATGTGTTTCGTCTGATTCAACACTCCCAACAATACTGCTAACCCCAAAGCAAGCGCCTGTCACATTGAGTGGGCATCTGAGCCAAGTGTTCCCCCGGGTCTTGGACGTACAGGCATTGCCACAGTGCCACCTTTCCTGGCACTGCTGCTGGCGTTGAGGCACATGCAGCAACCACCAGGAGGTGGTGACCCAGAAACTTCTTCCCCCCGAGCTGAGAATTGTTTCCAGCCCAAGCCATCCTCAGGCCAGAGCTGTCCTCAGAAATCACCTAGGACAGGTGGACTTTATCTTCTGCTGGAACAGCCCTTCAGATGCTTGAGGAAAGCCTCACGGCTGATGTCGTTCATCCTCCGGCCCCTGCCCGGCTCTGCAGCCCAGGCGCTGCCCACTCCTCTCCAGGAGACATGCAGTTTGTCAGTGTTTTTCCTCAGGCTTTGTTCTGACCTCTGCAGGTCCAGTATTACTTGTTCATGTGGCAAGAGCTTGCACAAGAGTTCTGTCACCTGCTGCCCCCACTGCTGGCTCAGCTGAAGTCACCTGTGTCCCCCAAGCAGATGCTGGAGCAACCGGACCTCAGCACTCCAGGGCTGACCTCACCTGCTCTCCCTGGAATCAGCTCGCTCCATGTGTCTCTGCCTGTGGAAGCCCTTTGGAAGCCTGGCAGGGCTTCCCTTGGGTGGGCCAGGTCTCCCAGCCTGGTGACATTCCCAGTCCAATCAGCAAAGGTGGCCTCTAGCAGAGGCTGGGTGAGGAGATTCCCAGGAATCCTGGGGACACACTGTCACCCAACCATTGGGAAGGACTTCAGGGCTTAGAGTGGAGGTTCCAGGCGTGGCCAATCATCGTGTAAAACACAGGCCAAGCAAAGCCAGCTGGCCTGGTGGGGCCGGTGCTGACGTGAGGCCCTGCAGGCTTCCTGTGCACTGGGGCTGCCTTGAGGGAGGAGTCCCGGTTCTGCTGTAACTTCAACCATGAAATGTCAAACTAGGAATCAGGGTCAGAGAAGAAAGCTACCCGCAGCCACCAGATGGGGTGTGCGGAGCCAGACGAGGGGTTCTCACTCCCAGAAGAATGACCTGCAGTGTAGTCTCAGGCAGCCACAGCCCCAGAAATCCACTCAGACTGCCACCTCCCAGGGCTCTGCCAAGCTGAGCCCTCCAGAACTGCACAACCAACCCTCTTGGCGGGCTGTTCCCCAGGTGTGGGCAGAGCGCTCCCCGTGTGCTGCCAGCCTGCTTCTCTTTTAAGATCAAGCCAGACTCCCAGGAAGCTTGACCCAACAGCCCTGGACACTGCCCTGTCTCAGCTGCTGCCACGTCCCTGTGCCCCTCTAGCTGCAGTGGTCCCACCCACACCAGCCAATGGTGTGATTGGATGGAGCAGACACATGACCCACACAGGCAGGCCACTTGGCTCTCCTGTGGCCTGGCACCAAGGGCTGTACTGGTGGGGGGGAGGATGGGGTGGAAGACATCAGACAGGATCCTTGAGGGACAAAACAGGGGCAAGACAGCAGAGCAAGGAGAGGGGAGGAGCAGAGCAGCGGCAGAGCAGTGGAGACCCACAGGTGGAGCCAGGCCGCCAGAGAGCTGCCTGGCTCTGGCGCTGCCCGCCTTGGCTCCCGTTAGAAAGCTCCATCCTGAGGGTTCCTCTGCAGCTTTTCCATGCTGGATCCTGTAGCACAGCACCCGGGGAAGGCCTGAGTGCCTCAGGGTCCTCCCCTGCCCTGTTCCAACCTCGGTGCAGCCCACCTGCTCTCCTGGGGAGAGCACACAGAACACTGGCCACCAGACAGGAGCACGCAAGGGGTCAGGCAGCACAAGGACATTCACAGGGTCACAGCCCAGCCCTGGGAACTGTCAGGATGGCCTGCGTGCCTCAGAATTCAGTCCCCTGTCACTAGTACACATAGGAGTCCTTGCCAGCTGAGGCCCTGATGGGGCCCGTGAAGCTGAAGACCTCTCAGGAACATCAAGGCAGGAAAAGGCCAGGGGAATCATGGCCTGGACAGACGCCATTGCTGACAAAAGGGGAAAGTGAGGCCCAAGGAGCATGGCTGAGGCCCAGGTCCACAGGGCTGGTTGGAATGCACCCAACAAGCTGCCCCCAGGGGAGCCTCCATCGCATCTCCAAGCTAGGGATCGCAGTGCACCTCCCAGCCTCCCTGGGGAGATGTGGTTTCTGTCCCGGTTTCCATGTGACCTTGGGCCAGTCACCTTCGCTCTCCCTACCTCATTCCACCCGCATTGTGAAGAGCTTGACAGCTCAGCTCTATGTCAGCATGGTGGACGCAAAAGAGCTGGCCACTGCCTGGGATCAGGCTCTGGGAAGGGGCACTGGGGGGACAGGACCCACTGATTTCCAGTGGGCTGCTTAGGGGGTGACCAGCACTGGGGCAGGACCACAGCGGGGACCCAGGCCTCCGCCACCTCAGAGCAGGGCCTCTACCCAGGGCTCCCCAGGCCTGAGTCTTGCCTATAACCCTGGCAAGCCTCTGGAGCAACTCTCCATCCTAGCATACCATGTCTCTTTGCCCATTCTGTGTGTGTGTGTGTGTGTGTGTGTGTGTGTGTGTGTGTGTGTGTGTAGGTGTGAGGATAAGGTGAGTGAGGCTGTCACAGTGCACTTGGGTGTCTAAAGGTGTGGGTGGAGCTGGCCACATGTGGACGAATGTGGGTGGAGGTGTCAGAAGGGGTGTGTGTGTGTGTGTACGGGTGAGGAAGTCTGCACATTGCTGAGCATGTACTGCACCAAAGCTTGGCAGGGGCTGCCTTCTTGGTGAGCTGAGTACAAGCTCGGGCTATGACACTTTGGCTTGGTAAGAATCAGTGCCTGTGGTCCTCCCAGGTGCTAGAAATGCACTCCTACCATCCAGGTCACCCAGTGATGGGCAAGAAGCAAGGGTCTGCTGTCACCTGGGGACCCTGAGGCGCTGGTGCTGGCCTGCTGGGGCCAGGGGCATCAGCATGGAACCTGTGTTTCCCAGCTCCCAGGCGAGGCTGCCTCTTCAGCCTATGGACAATCAGCAGTGGTGGGCTTTGGGCCCAAGCCCCATGCAGCCACCCTCGGAGACTGAGCCTGTGTCCTGAGGGGTCTGAGCAGGAGGCCCCACCCAGCAGCCCTCATCCTGCCAGCCCTCTCCAGCGCCTTCTTGCTGAAGCCCCGCAAGCTAGCACGGGAGTGACAAGAACCCCCCCTCCTTCCATACCCTGAACAGGGCCACACGTACCTGTGTGGGGGGCAGGCCTGGGAAGCCAGCCTCGGCCAAGCAGGACAGAGGGGCTGAGGTCTATGTCTCAGGACAATCATGCTAGCGTCCCCTCCAGCCACCAACCACATGACCCCATCTACAGCGGAGCACAGGAGAGGCCTCCAGATGGCAGGCCCAGCCATCAAGCAGAATCCCTGGCCTGGGCTCCATGCCCATCCCCAGCTGAATTCCTGGCAGTGGGGTTGGAATGTGGGAGTTCACAGTGAGAACACAGTCACCCCAGTTTAGGAAGGGGGTGTCCCCACAGGCAGGCACTCTTGTCAAGGGGCCAACTTGTCTCATTGGACAGACTCCTGGCTTCAGCACACAAAACCCCACATCCCTGGGAGCACATCAGCCCCAGGCAACCCAGAGCATCCCTGCTCCCTGCCTGCCCCCCTTACTTTAGGGTACAGGGGACTGAGCCAGGCCTTCATGCTGAGCCACGTTCTCACCCCTACTTACTGATTTTTATTTTGAGATAGGATCTCTCTAGATTGATGCCCTGCAGTCTGGGCTTGAACTCACAGACCCGTTGCCTCAGCCTCCCGGAGGGGGCTCCTACTCTTTGCCCTCCCCTCAGACCCTCTTTGTGGCTTCTGTTGCGGCCATGCTAGGATGGGCGTGAGAAGCTCGGGGTCCCCCAGCTTCCCTGCTTGCCCCTGGCTTGTTCTCCCCAGCTCTGGGAACCCCAGATCAGCTTGTCCCAAGAGCAGGACAGCAGGCCTCAGCGGCCTGCAGCAGCCTTCCTTCCCGTGCCGCCTTTCACTTGCACCTTCCCATCTCCGTCCGCTCTGAGGGCTCCCAGGCACAGTGCCTCCTCTCTGCCTCAGACCCACACAGGCTGTGCTCATGCCCACTGTGGCCTCTTGGGGTGACGCTTTCCTGCCAGGAATGCCCACCCTGGAAGTGATGGTGGTGAGTGTCCAGCATACGTGGGGGCCACACTGCGGCCCCTGCAGCCTGTGCCCTTTCCCTCTTCCCTCAGGCTTCTCTCTGAGTTCATCAAGCCCCTTCGTGGGAAGGGACAGAGTACAGAGGTTGAACTGCACTAAAGATGGGGAAACTGAGGCTTAAATGGGGAGGAGGGCCCCAGGTCACGCTGTGAGTTAACATGCAGGAGCTGGCTGGTAGCCCCCTCCCTGGAGGTCCCCCAGCCCCTGAAATCCCCACAGGGTGGGGTGGGCAAGAAGGCCCTGGAGAGGAGCAGGGGCTGTCTCCCCCAGAACTCGTGCTCAGAGCTGGTTCAGCTCTACCTGAGCCCCGGAGGGGTAGCACCTCCTCCTCCTCCCTGCTTCTTGGTCTCCTGCATGCCATAAACCTGTCTTGTAAAAGCCGAAGAAAGGCCTGGCTGTCAGCCACAAAAGCCTTCTCAGGCCTCCGCTCCGGCCACGGCCGCGTGCGGCTTGGGAGAAAGCAGGAGAGAGCAAGATGCTGGCGTTCGGCTGCTCTGTAAATCTATCGAAGATATTTTTTATCACTTCCCGACATTCCTCTGTAAAAGCCACTCAACTGCATTTACAAATTATAGGATTCATTTGATGTTGGGGACCTGGCTAATGGCCTTGGTAAATCCCACAGCAGATGGGCCTCTGCACTCGGCTCTTGTCGGGTCTAGGTGAGGAAGGTCTCTCCATCTCTCTTTCTGCCTCTGCCTCTGTGCCTCTCTGTCTCTCTGTCTCTCTCTCTCTCTTTCTCTCTCTCTCTCCCTCTCTCCCTCTCTCTGCCTCTGTGTGTCTGTGATTTTTTTTTGTATTTTAGGGAAGGGTCTACAGGGTGTTCAGGGTCTTACTACTAGATCAGACTCAGTGATTCTCCTCTTTGCAGCCTCCCAAGTGCTAGGATTACAGGCACATGCCACGGTGTGTCTGTGTATCTGTCTGCCTGTCTCTCTCTACCTCTGTGTGTGTGTCTGTCTGCCTCTCTGTGTCTGTGTCTCTGTCTCTTTCTCTTTGTGTGTGTGTGTGTCTGTCTGTATCTCTGTCTCTCTTTGTGCCTATGTGTCTGTCTATCTGTGTCTCTGTCTGTATCTCTGTCTTTCTCTCTTTCTTTGTGTGTGTATGTGTGTCTGTCTGTCTGCCTGCCTGTCTGTCCCTGAGTGTGTATGTCTATCTGTCTGTCTATCTTTCTGTCTCTCTCTCTCTCAGTCTATCTGTCTGCCTGCCTGTCTGTCTCTGAGTGTGTGTGTCTATCTTTCTGTCTCTCTCTCTCTCAGTCTATCTGTCTGCCTGCCTGTCTGCCTGTTGAGTGTGCCTGTCTGTGTGTCTATCTGTCTCTGTCTGCCTCTCTCTCATTCTCTCTCTCTCTCTCTCTCTCTCTCTCTCTCTCTCTCTCTCTCTCTCTCTCTCTCTTTCTCTCTCTGTCACACTGGGTGCTCATCCCAAAACCCCAGGCCTTTTTCACTTTTCATTTTGGGCTGAGGTCTCCCTAGGTCGCTCTTCACCTAGGCTGAGCTCAGACCTGCAGTGCTCCTGCCTCAGCCTCCTAGAGTGCTGGGGTGAGGCATGCTCCACAGCACTAGGTTTAAGGATTCTGAAATGCTCTGGCCAGCCAGCAGTGCCTGCCTGGACCTGAGACCAGGGTGGCTCCCAGGTGGGCCCCACACTCGCCACCTGTCAAGTCCCAGTGTCCTCATTCCACAGACACAGGAGCTGATTCGGAAGGAAGCCAGGGACCCAGGCAGAGCAGGCAGCAGAAAAGAGAGCCTGCCGTCCTCCCATGCCTGCTGGGGCTGCCAGCCAGGGCCACTCCCACGCACTGCTGCTCTGAGCCCCCCACAATCCCGGCCTGTGCTCCTGGAGGCTGTGGGGTCAGAGCCATCCCCTGGCAAGCTGACAGTGTTGTGGAGTGGGGGCCGTCACGTGGATGCCAAGCACAAGGAGGGAGCAGGCGCCTGGAGCAGCGGGGACCAGGGTCCCCAAGGCAGAGGGAGCAGTCAGCAGAGGCTGCAGGGTCTCCCAGGAGCTCCATGCTGGGCACTGTCTCCAGTAGGGTAGCACCTCCTCCTCACCAGGGACCCGCAGACCTGAGGCCTTGTCCCCCACCCGAAGCTTCACAGAGGTGGACAATAGCGGATCAGCGCATCCCCATTCACAAGGGAAGGAATCGAGGCTCAGGCAGACGCTGGTCCGAGGCCACCCGTCCTGACCTCCCAATCTCCTGCCAAGCAAATGGTGCCATGGGCTTCTTCCTTTCCCTCCAGGACAGCAGACTGAAAAGGTACAGAGTCTTAGCTGGTGTCCCAGGAGAGGTCACCATCTCCCCTCTCCTCCTTGTGGGCTCCTCCATCCTGTTCTGCTTTTAGGAATCTCAAAGATCCACTCACTGATCCCCACCACAGCGATGGAAAGGGGAGCTCTCATTGTACAGAAGGGGAAACCAAGGCTCGAAGCCATTGAGGGCTCAAAGCAAGACTGTGATTGGAAGGTGTGTTGTGTCAGCCTCCAGCCCTGTGGCCTGCGGCTTTCCTGCACCTGCTGGGACCCCACGCTGCCGGAGACACCGGAGGGCAGTCCCCTCCTCTGAACGTGGGGTCATAATGTATCTCTGTCTTTCTCTCTTTCTTTGTGTGTGTATGTGTGTCTGTCTGTCTGCCTGCCTGTCTGTCCCTGAGTGTGTATGTCTATCTGGGGAGGTGGAACCTGGGCAGTGTGCAGCCCAGCCACGGTGTCATCCGTGTGCCTCTGCTCCTGCTACCCCATACGATACAAGACGCCAGGCGGAATCCCAAGAGCCTCACCTGCCACCAGCAAGGGGGACAGAAGGCTAGGGGGGGACAGGAGGATTGTGAAGCTTTGTGCTTTCAGGGATGATCCTGTGGGAGCAGAGAGGGCGAGCATCTGGCCCAGCAGGCCCAGCCCAGGCCTGGATGCTCAGCAGGCCCAGCCCAGCCACCCAGCAGCCTGATTCCAGCACTGCCATCTTCTTGGACCTAAACTCCAGCAGTGCTTGGCCTTTCCCAAGCCCCCGGCTAGTGGCACCTCTGAGCCCCAGTGATGCAGGCAAAGGCCCACAGCCCAGTGCAGGCCAGGCCTGGCCCCAGCTGGGAGGGTCTCAGCCAGCTCCTGGCCAGTGCACTGTGGCCTCACGTGACCACTGTAGATGCCTTAGTGAGTGAAGGATGTGCCCTGCTTCTGTGACGCTTTTGCAAAGTGGGATGGTGGTGATGACAGGACAAGGTCCCTGCAGGCTTCCAAAGCTCCAGACAGTACGCCCAGCACCACGCTCAGGGTACACTGACAAGGAGTTTGCAGAAGTTGTTGCTATAAGCAGAAGCCGCTGCCCTTGGGGTCCACGAGACAACTGCCTCTCTGTGGACGGCAAGGGGCACAGGCCAGCCCACAGCTCCCGAAACTCAGTCACCATCTAGTAAAACTCTGGGCTTTGCATTCTTCCCTCAGCACGAGCGAGCGCACACACACACACACACACACACACACACACACACACACACGGTATTGGGAGCAGATGTTATAGAAAATCAGGGTGGCCTGGATTTGAAAAATTCTGCATGAATTTCTGAATTTTGTTTCATAAAATCAAGTCATTATAGCTGATGCCAATTAATATAAATACAAATATAAATGTCTTCCACCTGGCCATCAAGTGGTGTGAAGTAGGTCACCGGCTGTCACCCCGGTCTGAAGCAGCACCTCACACATTCCCCCCCAAGACACAGGAAGCCCAGCAGGGGCAGGGGCTCCTGTGTGCTCATGTCAGCCCTCACAGGTGGCTTCAAGAGAAGGGAGCTGGGGTGCAGCTCCCCCAGGTCAGGCCACACTGGGTCCGTACAGGCTTCAGCAGCCTCTCCCAGAATCCCCCGTCTCCTTTCCCAAGGGGAGCCAGGGTTGCTGAGGGCCCCCAGTGAAGCCCACTGCCCCTCCTGCAGCTCCTTTGGTCACTGTACAAACATCCACTCTGGCTCTGCTCTGTACCAGAGGAGGCCCAGCAGCACAGCCCCACCCAAAGGGAGCCTAAGCCATAGCATCCCTGCAGAATCAGCCCTGAGCAGGGTTCCACGCAGGCCCCCAAGCTCGGTGGGGAGCAGAGTGCAGGCTGAATAAGTCTCCAGGCACTCTCGGGTAGAGGAAAGCTAGGGAGGCCTATGGGGGCAGGGGCTGGTGAGAGCAGGAAAACTCAGCCTGCAGAGGATCAGACACAGTCCTTGGGTGGGGCAAAGGGCTGGGGCTTACCCTAGACTTCATCTCCCTGGCTGCCCTTACCCCACCTCTGCCCACCTCTGACCATGCCTGGGTTGTACACACACACACACACACACACACACACTGCCCTTGTAAATCAGTGCACACACACATGCATGCCAGGGCCACTCCTGACCCTAATCTGGAAAGAGGAGTAGGACTTAGCTCCCGGGCACACTCACCATCCCATGGGCGCCCCAGGTGCACCTCTGCCCCACCCAAGGACCGTGTCAGCCCCCAGGCTCACAGCAGCCACCATCCCAGAAGACATGCTGTCCCTGCCAGCAACAGTGACTCAAAGAGACAAACACACTGATGTCTCCAACACATGAGCACTTCACTGTGACTGGTGAATGAGTGAACGTGGCAGCTCAAAGAGCTGGGCTCTTGCACCTCACATGTTACCCCAAAAGAGGCAAGGTGGCCCCAAAGCCTGGGGCGTAGAGTCCACATTCTACCCTCTGGAACCAAAGTAGGGCAGGTGGGGCTCCCGACCTGAGTGCCTACACCTCCTCTTCCAGGAAGCCCACCTTTCTCTCTGTTCAACTCTGGTTTCCCTTGTCTCCATTAGAGGCTGGACTGGGGATTTCATTCATCTTCAAGGGCCTGAGGACATAGTTTCAGACTACCCATAGTGCCCTATAGTAAGCTGACTCAGGGGTAGTCAGAAGAAGCTCAGAAACCAGGACCCCCAGGATTAGGATTAGGGTTAGGATTGGGGTTATGGTTAGGTCCCTTGGCTCCCGTTGGAAAAGAAAGTCTTGCTTCTCTGACTTCAGAGCCAGAAAAAAAGAGGTGTGATTGCTCACCTGCCTGTATCCCAGAAAGGCTTGGCCAGGAAGCCAGGGAAGGGGCCATGGGTGTGAGCTGAACTGGGGACTAGAAATCACAGTGCAAGCTTCCTTGCTCACCGCCTCCCCAAGCTGCCCAGCACCCACCTCTCTAACCCAGCTCCCAGCCTGCCAGCGCCCCTGCCAACTTGCTCCTAGCAGCATGGGGCCTTAACTCTCTCTCGGAGGTTCCCCCACCCGTGTACAGAGAAAACCAAGCACCCACATGCGTGTGTATGACTTATGGCTTTAATCTCCCTGATAGAATGCCTTTAAAGATTATTTCAGGGATGAAAAAAGTAATCCTGGGTAATGAATCACGGCCTTAAGAAGCTGATAAGCAGCCAGGAGGCGGCCGGGCCTGAGTTCCTGATTTAATTAAAGTCTTACTGATACTCCCTGAAACAAAATCCATTGTGGCCATCAAGGTGATAAAAAGACTGCAGGTGCCTTTAAACTAACTCACCTGCCTGGTGCATCTTCTCCCTAGCAGAAAGTGGGGACAGCCTGTCCTCAGGACTCAAGTCTCCTCCACAGGCCTCTTTTAGGGCTGCCAGGGACAGGACCTTGTGGGGCACAAGAGCCAGAACTGCTCAGAGCTTAGAGGGGGCCAGGGGCAAGCTCAGGTGCTGAGCAGCCTTGGGCCGCTCACCGCCCCTCTCTGGGGTCCCTGACGGTGAGGCTACCTGGGCTCTCTCAGAGCTGGATTCTGGGTCCTCAGCCCACCTCACAGGAGTGCGAAGCAGGGAGAGGGGTGCACAGTGTCTCTGCATGGCTGAAGCCCTCTTCTCCACCCTCTGGGCCCTCCAGGCCTCTGAACCCTGTGACAGCACCAGCCCCGTCCCCAGCCATGCCTCCTGCCCCCCGCCTTTCTGCTCCCCCATCCTTGTAAGGCCCTGCCCTAGAGGACCTGAGCCCACTCAGCCCTCTGGCCTGAGCGGCCCTGCAGGGGAAGGGGTGAGGGGGAAGCTCTTCCTGGAGGCCAAAGCACCCTGTGGGACACAGGCTCAGAACCCTGCTCCCAAGCAGCCAGGAGCCTCGGTGCCCAGAGGCTCCCGTGGTGGTGGGCTGGGCCCAGGAGAAGGTGAGGACAGTGGGGTGGTCTCTGCCCCTCAGCTAGCCTGTCCTTGGGGAGGTGCCAGGCGTCCATGGGAGGTGCCCATGGGGACCAGCACCCACGGACAGGGTTGCTGGATAAATGTAAAGTTCGGGTTCATGGTGAATTGCTTTAGTATAATTGTGTCCCACAGTATAAACGCTGCGCTTATTTGCTGCTCCTGGCAACTCTGTACACGGTGTCCCTAACCTCACGCAGACGTAAGCCCCTGTGTTGGTGACCATTTATCATGCGTGGCCTTCTAAGGTCCCTGAAGCCCCTGGAGCTTCCAAGTGTACGCGGGCAGGTGGGAGGGTCAGGAGAGAAGATTCCATGCAGAAATGGCCCGCTGGGGTTGAGCAGCCCGGTTCCCACAAGCGCAGGAAAGTTCCTGGGCCCCATTCCAGGGCTGTGGGCGGGGCAGCCAGGCGCCGACTGCCATCTAGTGGCCAGAGAAACCTGCCGGTATTATCCTCCCTACTACCCCCGAGCGTGAGACCCCGCACCACTGTCCCCAATTGAGGGCACCCATTCACATTCACCACCCCCTCCCCGCGCCACCCACCATCACTCACCGGCCAACTCCAGACCTCCAGGCCAGCCTCCCTGCTTCTACCCCTGCAGTCTTTCCTCCCTTCGTTCATTCCAGGACTGGCGGGACTCCCTCTGCCGCAGTGCTCTCGGGGGCAGGCCGGGACTCCGGGAGGCTGACCTCAGCCAGCCCGTGTCTCACTGCAGAGGATGGAGGTTCTGCCACAGAGGTGACAAAGGAGGCGCAGGAGTCATGAAGGGAGCAGCAGGGCGAGCCCTGCCGTTGGAAGGCACACTCAGTCCCCAAGGACTCAGCAAGCAGGACAAGCTCTGGAAGGGGACGGCACTGCCTGGATAAAGGGAGGCAGGAGAGGGAGCAGAGGGGGCAGCGCAGTAGGAAGCACAAGGAGGAGAAGGAGGACCTGCCAGGGGTGGGCCTGGCGTCAGCAGGTCGGACCTAGGCTGGCTGGGCCGCCGCTGGCAACCGAGCTTAGGTCCTGCTCCTGAGGGAGCAGGTGGGGCGGGGTGCTTGGGCTGCTCCTTCGGGCTGAGCTTGCCCACTGTCTTAGTTACTTTTCTCTCATTGCTAAGACAATTTGCCCAACACCCAAAGTTAAAGGGGGGAAAGGCTTATTTAGCTCACAGTTTGTGCAGGTTTCAGTATGTAATCAGATGGCTTCAAGGCAGGGCGGCGTGATGGGCACGGGGGACAACTTATGGTGGCATAAGACAGCAAAAGCAGCACCCGGGGGCTCCTTTCCTCCCTGGTACTGCACACAGGCTGCCCGCCTGGGTGGGGGGAGCACTCGCACTCCCCAATCCCAGCTCTAGACAATGAACCAGTCACAAACTCTAGATTCAGCTGTCCCCGAAAAGCCCACCCTGCATGGCAGCATGAGGCTTTGGGGACATCCAGACACAAGCCATAACACCCACTCACCCCTAATTCTGGGCCAACAGGGAGGTGGGATGTGAGCAAGATCGATTCACTGTAAACAGAATCCATGGTGGAAGACCCTGAAGCTCCACTGCGGTACACCAGGGGCTCAGAGGGTCTTCCTGCCCAGGTCAGGTTTGGAGGCCCCAAGAAGCCCCAACGATGCAGAAGGATCACTGACATGGCTTTGATGACAGAGTTGTCCTCCCACAGGCAGGCCGTGTATCCAGGACCTTGGCCATGTAGCCCACAGCCTTAGATGTTGGCCAGAATGGGACCAGACTTCCACACAGGCTGCTATGCACCTCCAGGGCATGATTTGGGTCCATCACAGAGCTCCCAGGGAGCAGTTTCTGAGGGGTCTGGGGTCTCTGAGCATTCCCAGACTGACTTCTAGGGTCATGGAGGCAATCCGAGAAGGCTCCTTAGAGGAGGAGATGGGGCTGAGTCTGTTTGTTTATTTGTTTATTTGTTTGTTTGGTACAGAATCTCACTCCACTGCTCAGACTCATAATGATTCTTCTATCTCAGCCTCGCCAGTGCTGGGATTACAGACGTGCACCACCATGCCCAGTTTCAGTGATCCACATGGTGTGCCTGGGGTTCTGGGACCGGCACAACATGTGGTCCTGGGGATTGGATCAGGTCCTCATGCCTGCCAGGCAGGCACTTAGGCTGCCGAGCTCTCTCCCCAGCCCAGGGGCTGAGCCTTCTGAGGGATCCACAGTGGTAAGTTAGACGACAGGGGCATCTGCCTGGCACCAGGTATTGATGAACAAACAGAACAGATAGGGTCTGACTATTGGGAGGGGCACGAAAGGACAGTGGAGCCAGACTTTGAAAACAGCTGAGGAGTGTCTCTAGCTCCGGGCACAGGCAACACCGCTGGGCTCTGCAGTGCCAACAGGGAAGTCATCATCATGCAGGCCCAGTAGGCCCCAGGAGGCCAGGGCCTGACTGAGGGCAGGAGGGCTCCCAGGGCCAGGAGCAGTGGGGGTGCACAGTTTTTGCCTTGGTGCCCCATGGGGATGGATAGAGCCAAGACAGGACACTTGGGAGGTGACACTTTAGAAGGTCCTGGCACCCAAGCCAGGATCTCTGAGCCTCAGCTGCCATGGCTGCTAACTGGATGAAAGAACCTCCATCCCTAAAAGCACAGTAGATGGGCAACGCTGGCCCCCATGAGCCTTGCAGCTGGTGGGGCTGGGTGGAGCCTGGCTTTCAGTGTGATCCTCACAGGCTCTGGAGGAAGGATCATGAAGGGCTGGGAGTGCTCCTGAGGCCCCCTCTGAGCCTACATGGTCCCGTTGTTCATTGCCCACATGCCCCACCCTGCTGCCCAGGAGCCAGGAGGTGATAGCTCTGGACCTCACACGCAGCCCTTGGTAGCTGCTGGCTGCTCCTGGATATCAGAAGGAGATCTGAGGCACTCTTTCCTACAACAAAGAACTCAGAGGGGCAGAGCTCTTTCTTCCTTGTCTTTCTACCAGGGAGGCTACCCCAAGACCTGCAGATTAGCCTGGACCAAGTTCCCAGGAGGAACAGAGCTAGGGCCACATCACCACACACTGGTTGCCTCGGTACAAATGAGTAGTTGGCCCAGGCTGGCCTGGAACTCACACTGTAGTGCAAAGCATACACCTGAGGCTGATTCACCCAAGACCAGGCATCCCAGAATACTTGGGTTAGTGTGGGATACTTGTGAGCCGGGCACAGCAAGAGCCCAGAGGTCAGTCCAAAATATACCAATTAATCCAGGTTATCCCTCAACATGGACATTTCCTTCGTAACCCAGGAATGACTGAAATAAATAAATTAGTTCAAGACAATGATTTTTCAAAGCAAAGAGCACTTCTGCTGGAGACTCACTGGAGCCCCATGGATAAAACATGACGTGGAGCTGCCCTAGGGGTGAGGGCAACAGCGCGCTGGAAACTGTCCCTCGTCCTGCATCAGGGAAAGGCTCTGGCTGTGGTATCTGCAGCTGACTTTGGGTGGCCAGCCCGAGCCCCCAAACCCAGTTATGTGCATAGCTGGCTCCCTCAGCAGGCCGAGCTGCTCCCTCAGCATCCTGTTGTACTCTGGGGATGTCACACACCTACGGGTTTGGCATCAGCTCTGAGACCCGGAGGTCAGCCTAAGCATGGAGGCTCACGGTACAGACAGCTCTGGACTCCTGAAACCCAAGGGGAAGATAGGACCTGCTTCCTGGGCCCTGGCAGGGATGGGGTAGCAGGAAGTGGGGTCAGCAGAGCTCAGCCCCAGACTCTTCCACATGCCTTGGGCCTCTGGGTCTCAGGCTGCCCATCTCTGCAAGGAGACTGGAGGGCCTCGGTCCCAAGAGGTCTGCCAGGCTTTCCCTGCCACTCCCTGCTCGGGCGGAGCCTCCAGGTGCTCAGTCAGCTCCTCCCCGCTCCCACACCTGTCCTCAGCCGGCTATCACCCAAGGTTATCTGCATAAAGCACTCCCATAGGGACAGGGTTCTTCAGCCACATCTCATCGCCCCAGAGGTGTACACCAGAACCTCCAAGATGCTCCTTGGCATGGTTTTATCAAATCCCAACAGGCTACAAATACCATTGTATACAAAAGGCAGGGGCTATCAAGCATGTGGCAGTGGGCAGGAAGGTCTGACCCAGGGCATGGGGCAGATGTGGGTGTTGAAATGCAAGCCCCAGTGACGTGGAGAGGAGCGCACCGGTGCCATGGGCCCAGGGAGCCCTCAGGAAGGGTGAGCAGTGCAGAGAGGGCAGGAGAGAGGGAGAGGGAACTAGAGAAGCATGCTTCTAACACACCCAGCCAGGGAGGGACTCAAATGCAGAATATGTAACAGAAGAAGAGAGAAGAAACAGCAAGAAAACAGTGAGACAATCAGATTTTAAAAGCTCCAGCCTGAGCTGAACAGACATTGTATACAAACTGATATCCAGCTGTCTAATCAGAGGGTGAAGTGTTCTCAACACATTCATGACTAGGGAAGTACAAAGTAAAACCACAGTGAAATACCATTATACGCCCACCAACAACCAATGGCAGAATTGAGAAGCAATGATATCACCAAGTGCTGGCAACAACAAGGAGCCACCGGAACTCTCCTACATCGCTGGTGGGAGGGGTAATTAGCCTAACCACCTGGGAAACTGTTTGGTTATATTTATTGGTGTTATGCTCATGCCTGAATAATGATTGAGCAATTCCACTTGGAGGTATTCACCCAAGAGGAAAGAAAACAGTAACTTCCAGAGGACATGTTCAAAAATGGTCATTGAAACCTTATTCATAATTGTCAGAAACTGAAGGCAACTCCAATATCCATCTCCTGTGGATAAATAATGGTCCATTTATTCAATGAAGTACTACACAGCAATGAAAGCCACAAGGTAAAGATCCACACAACCATAAGGAAAGGGCTCACAGATGATGCTGAAGGAAAGAAGGCAGGCAAAAATGAGTGGCTCTGTGGGTACAAAACTCAAGGCCAGATGGTGCCGACTCTGGATTTGTCTCTGAGCCCTCTGGGGAAATGATTTGTCACAAAGGTACCAGGGAATCTTCTGGGCCATGGAGGTTGTTCTATGACCCAATCCATCAGCCTCCAAAGAGAGGAGGTCATGCATGGACACGCCTTCCAAGCTGTGCACTTCAGGTTTGACACCAAAGTCCCTCTAGAGGAAGGTAGAGTCTGGAGTAGAGAGGCCAAGATGGACAGAACAAGAGTCAGGACGCTTCTGTGACCCCCCCCCCATGCACTGGAGCAGCAAGTCCAAAGAAAGCAGGTATGAGCATGGCCAGCTGTGCTGCGGGATGCCTGTGGAAGGCAGGCCTGAGGGGACAGGCCTGGGGGCGTCCAGCAAGAGGGAGAGCATTCACCCACAGCAGGCTGTGGTGGGCACCAGGGGCATGGAAGCATTCTCACCCCCCAAGGATCCTCTAGAAGGGCACCCCTGCATCCCTTCCCAACATCCTGAGCAGTGGGGTCCCTCCATAGCCCCTGAGGGTTCCAGGAAATAGCTGGGCCCTGGCTGAACCCTTCTGATGCCCATGAAAGGCACCTTACCTTCTTCACCCTATTTCACAGATGAGCAAACCAAGGTCAGAGAGCTGGATGAGGCAGCCAGACCCAGTCAGTACCTGATACTGTGAATGGTCATGTCATACGAGGGGCTCACTATCCAGAGGACAGGCCCAGGAGGTCAGTGCTGAGGGACTCGGAGAAGGTGCAGAGATACAGAGGGTCTGAGACAAAGTGAGACACTGGGGAGCTCTCAGACAGGGTGGGGTGGGCGCAGGAGGCCATAGTGGGAGACAGAGCAGGCGCTCAGCAGCAGCTGTGCATGCTGGAGACCAGCACCGCTATCACAAGGCCTCCAGCTGGGTCCTGGCAGCAACTGGAAGGGCCCGAGACAACCTCCTGTTCATGCCCAGGAAGGCAGAGGCCTGGAGAGCAGGGAGACCCAGGGTTGAGGCCTCTGGGAGGGACAGCAGCCCCAGCTCTGCCCTCCAAGCCAGCACCGCCATAGCTGAGAGCAGACAAGGAATGTGGAGGTCACCCAAAGTCACTGGCCTCCTTCTGGGTGCAGCAAGCCTGCTCCACCCACGATGGCACTTGGAGAGCACAGAAGTCCAGAACCGCGACTCCATCAGTCCATCACTGAGACAGATGAAGGGCCTCAAGGGGCTCCAGGAGGGACCCGCTGAGTAGAGATCCAAGCTGGGGACAAGGTCAGGGACAGCCCAGAACCGGGGCTCCTAGGCCCCTCCACCCATCTCCATGGGCTCGGTCTTTGTGGCAGAGGTGCCAAGTGACGATTAAGTTCTCACTGCCACCTCTGATGGCTCTTCTGCCAGAATCCAAGAGGAACAGAGTGATAAAGGTCACACACCTCCAAATAGACTCTCCCTGAAGTCAGTGGCCTGCTTAGATCTTCAGTGCCAGCCAGATGCCCCTGCAGATGCCCAGCCCAGCCTCTGCAAGGCCTCCCGCTGAGCAGGGGCACTGCATACAGCCCCTGCTTAATTAAATCAATAAACCATGAATGCAGACCTGGCCATGGGCCAGCACTTTACGGCACACCACACTGAGGAAGGACTGAATTAACAGCTGCGGCAAAGCAGGAAGGTGGGAGGCAGAGGAGGAGGAGGAGGAGGAGGGAGAGGAGGCAACCTGGAGGAGCACTCTCTTCCCACACCTCAGCCTATCCATGCATCACCCCTTAGCGTCCTGTTTTCTTTCTCAGGTGCTCCTCCTCCCCTGCCCAGGCTTAGCTGTAGGAAGAGCTGTGCTGTCAGTCATAGTGAGAGCTTGGCTGCAAAGATGCCTTGACCACACCTCAGTTTGAGAATGAGGAAGCTGGGGTCTGAAGCACAGGTGGCCCAGGGCCTCATCACCTGTGTGGCGACCTTCACCTGCATGGCCTCTCTTGCACCTGAGTCTTGTTTTCCTTACACAGTGCAGGTGACATCCCAAAGCATCCAACTTGGAGGGAAAGAAAAGCATGAGTTAGTGCCAGGCTGGCCTAAGGCAGCTACCGGAGGATCCTGCCCTGCCTTTTTTCTTCAGTGCTTCTGGTACCAGCTAGAGCCCTAGCAAGCAGCCCTGGCCCTCCCTCTGTGCTGGATTCTCTGAAGACCTGGCTGGAAGGAGTCCTATCCATCAGGAGAAGCTCAGAGCCTGGCCCTACCTCTTTGCTGGGCCTCATTTTCTCCATCTGGATGACGAGGGGCTCAGAATCCATTGCCATGAGTAACTCTCTGGTGTGGGCATCGCATTAGGACCCAGCCAGGGGCTGTGGTCAATCACATTTGGAGCCAATGCAGCACCAGCCGCTGCCACCCTGCTGGAGGCCATGGGACACCCTAGGAAACCAAGGCACAGAGACATGAGTGACAGCACAGGCCAGGCTGTGCTTCCAACCCAGGTCTGTCCTACTCCAAAGCCTGAGCACTTTTTTTTTCTCTTTCTTTGGAGGTTAGAGAGCTGGTCATATGGGCTGGGGCTGCAGCAGGATCTGCACCCACTACCCCTCAAGGGGCACACCGGCTAGCCCTCAGGAAGCAGAGACCACTGCTCCGGGCCGAGCTCTGCCAAGTGCCAGACAAGAACCAGGGCATGTTCACTGGGCTGACAGGGCAAAACCCTGGCAGAGACAAGTCCTGTGCCACTGGCAGGAGGGGAGGCCCTCCAGGAGGGCAGCAGGAGAGAAAGGCCATGGGCTGGGCACACCAGAGAGGTCCACAGAGCTGGAAGGGGCGGCCGAGCCAGGCTGGGGGCCCCAAAGGTGCCTGAGGGCAGGTCCGAGGGTGGAAAGGCCATGCAAGCCCATCTCCTGGGTGTGCTCTGGCCCTCGTATGGCCTCAGAAGGCACAGGGAGTCACCCAGTCAGGTGACAAGCCATGGCCCCAGTGCTTCAGACCTGCTGTGTGCTTCAGGAAGGATGCTCCAAGGCTCTCTGTAAGCAGAAGTGGCAGGGCCAGGTGGCACCTAGAGGCCCCCGGCCCTGACTTCCTGCTTCCCCCAGACACTAAGGGGATTGCGATAGAACTGCGTAGAACTCAGGCCTGCAGGGATCCCAGGCGCGTGCACCAACAAGGAGGTCGAAGGCCAGAAGCGAGGTTGAGTCACACCCCAGAGCTGAGGACAGGGGCAAAAGTTTCCAAGCATTGCCCTCAGGAGCCCCTGAAAGGCTGGACTTGGCAGAGTCCTGGACAGCTCCATCTTCCTACGGGCTGCGTCTTCCATCCAACATTACTGCTGCGGCTATGGGGGGTTGGGGAGCCCTCAGGTATCCCAAAGACTGCTCCTTCCTCAGGCCCCTCAGCGGTCACACGGGGTCCTCCAAGGCAGTGCTGTGGAGGCTGGGGAGGGCAGGGGGAGCTGGCAGATCACAGTGCGGTTTGACACCAGCCCAAGGATGGGGCCAGAAAGGGATGGGGAGGACCAGCCTCAGAGGTAGAGAGGGGATCCCTGGCAGAGGCAGGGCGCTAGGGGAGTCCAGCAGTCCCCAGCCAGGGCAGCCGAGGGAGGGGGACAGAGTGCGGTGCAAATGCCACAACAGCCTCTGCAGGTGCACAGCAGCATGCCCCCGCTGGAAGAGGTATGGGTGTGCCCCATGGTGCCACACCGCGCTCCCACGGTCCTTCTCGGCTGTTGGTAGACTCACCCGCATGCCTCACAGGAACATGCCAGGGGCTGTGCGCCTCCCCTCGTCTCCTCCCCTCCTCCCTCCCCAGGAGCCCAGCTCTGTTCAGCATTCTAGCTGCTCCCAGGAGCTAAAGGCAATGCTGTTACCTGCAGGGTGGGTCTCAGAGTAGGACCAGGGCCTCCCAGGTCTGCCCTACCCTGGATGTGTCCCCTGCACATGCAGAGGGAGCACTGGTCCTGCCAGGCTACAAAATGAGTTCCAAGTATCCAGTCATCTCCCAGCGGTCCCCAACCTCAGCATCCAGGGATGTCTCTGCGATGCCACCCTCCATAGGGGCAACCACCTGGGGGGAGGGGCCGCACAGACCCCCAGTTCTCTCCCACTCCAGATATTCCTTATCTTGCATCAGCAGAGCCCAGATGATCAGCCCGCCCGCCCCAGGGCAGGGGATGGATGGGCTCTCGCTGAGCAGAGACCCTCAGACGTTTGGCTGTGGTTCACCGTAAGCAGTGGCTTCCTTCTGCCATGACTGCTGGAGTCACCCCAGAATGCAGCCCACTTCCAGTGTGGGCACCCCAGGAGCAGAGACAGTCAATGTACGGGGGGCACCTGCTCCCAAAAGCTGCTGGCCAGCTCCAATGTGCTCAGGATCCAGGGACTTCCCGGCCACCTCCCTGCATTGCATAGTGTGTGCCTGGCGCGAGCCTTGTGCTGAGCTCAGCTCCAGGCCACAGGGGCAAAAGAACAGGTGTGTGGATGGGCTCCCAACAAGGTCGCTTGCCACCCACACCATGGGCTTTCTGAGAGGCCAAGGTACGTACCAAGATAGGACTGGCTGAGCAGGGCAGGGGTGTGGGACCCTGAAAGCTTGTGGCTGCTGCTGTATCATCAGAAAAACCTGAGAGAAACAGACCAACCTGAGAGGGACTTTGGAGGCAGACACTGGTGCAATAGCAGACAGGAAGAGTTGGCCCGGAGGACCAGGTTTCTCAGCAGCAGGGAGGCCTGGCTCTAAGTTGCTTTTTTTCCCCAGAACTGGGGATTGAACTCAGACCCTTGCGCTTTAGCAAAGTGCTTATTCTACTGAGCCATCCTCCCAGTCCCAACACATGCTGAGCTGCTTGGGCACTCTGGGCCTCCCTCCCTATTGCACAGGTTTGCTTGGAGGATTAAGTGAGCTACTGTGCACAGAGTAATTACAGCTGCACCTAGGATGAGGCAAACCCTCCCTGACAATGGGCCTTCTTAGCGTCACTGTTGTTAAAAAATAAAAAAATAAAGGGGGAAGGTGGATGCATGGATGGAAGTGGAGAGAAAAGCATTGGTTCCCACATCTGAAGACGAAGGACAGAGGCTGAATTTAGTGTGGAGCTCGGATTTTGAGTGTCTCCATGGGGTCTCCTGTTGAGAATGTCTGGGGCAGCTGGCGTGCAGGCCTGAAGTCCAGGAGCACATGCAGGGCTGGCGTTGGAGAATTCTCAGCTATAGGGAAGGAGGAGCCAAAGAGCAGGATAGGGCAGTGAGGTGAGAGGGGCAGGCCTGGGAGGCAAACCCCTGAGCCCTGGCTGGTCAGCCTGCGGTCTTACTCCAGTCAAATAACTTCAGTGGGAGAAAAGAAAAACTATCAGCTTGTACAACTGAACACCATGCTCAGGAACAGTTGGGCCCACGTGTGCAGGGGAGGTTTACTTTCCCGCCTGTTGACCTGGCCCTCAACCTCCTCCTCCAGATGCCCAGGCTTCTGTGCAGGGAAAGGTCAGTTCCTTCCAACCAAGGACAAAGATGCTTTCCCATCCAGCCAAAGCCTGGGTGGGGCTCTTCCTGACCAGGTCTGGTCACAAGCACACCCTAAAGCCAGGAGGTGGACTGGTCCTATGGAACAACAGAGGCAGAACCCAGTTTGGGGAGGGGTGGGGGGGCTCAAGAAAGATCCCCAAAGAAGGTGGAAGGGTGCTCACAATGCCTGGGGCAGCTGGTGTGCAGGCCTGAAGTCCAGGAGCACATGCAGGGCTGGCATTGGAGAATTCTCAGCTATAGGGAAGGAGGAGCCAAAGGGCAGGATAGGGCAGCAGTGAGGGGGGCGGGGCAGGCCTGCGAGGCAAACCCTGAGCCCTGGCAGCCCCACGGCTGGCCAGGTCACCACCCAGAGCTAAAGGAAGGCCAGGCCGGGCACCCACAAATGCCTATCTAGCACTGTAGGACCTCAGTCCAATGTCATGGACACCGAAAAAGGACAAAGAAGCTGCTGCCCCAAAGAATCCACCAAGCCACCAATGGTCTGCCTGTGGCAAGAGCAGGCATGCAGACCAACTGCTGCCTGGGAAGGGAAGCATCTGGACAGATGGGCACAAGAGGGGGACCTCAGGAGAGGAGGAGAGGGAGAGGGACGCGGACAGAGGCAGAGGATGAAAGGAGCAAGGAGGAGGCAGGCAGGACAGAGGGGCAGGGGGAGCCTGGGGAGGGTGGGCAGAGCTGGGGAGGGCAAGGACAGCAAAGAGGAGGAGGAGAAAGAGGAGGGAGGAGGAGCCCACGCTGGCTGCCCTTCCTCCCCTCCCCCAAGGCCGAAAGTTAAAAATAGGCCATGCAGGGAGAGGAAGACAGAATGAGAGCAGTTGTGTGAAGAGAGGAGGCTACCGCTGCTGGACCTGAGGAAAGTCCCCGCAGGCCACGCGAGGAGAAAGACGACAGCGAAGAGGAGGCCGTTGTCCTCCTGGCCCAGACCTGGCCGGGACCCCACAGCAGCTGCCTGAGGGGCCTGCCCAACCCGGGGTGGGGGTAGGGGGGCAGCAGAATTACCTTGCTGTAATTCTGCTTCATGCCTTGTGCTGTCCACGTGCGGCTCCCGCGCTCGCTCTGGGTCAGCCAGCCCGGAAGGAGCGACCACATGCAGATGCAGACACGGAGACAGAGGGGTCAGAGAGACAGGACGCACAGGCCGGCTCCTGGACACCACAGAGGACCCAGCCTGGGAATTGAGGATGGGGGCCTGGAGCGTCCTTCCTGTGCCAGCACGATGTGTGTCCAGAGGGACAGAGAGGACAGGGTGGAAGGGCAAGAAAGAAGACTCAGGTTCGCACATCCTGTTTCAGCGGGGACACTAGGATCTTAGCACCAGGGACCCGAGAGAAGTGCGCGCTGAGAACCAGGAGAACAGGGAGTTCCCAGCCAGCCCTGCCCGGTCCTGCCCACAGGGTGGCCGCCCCTGCGAGAGTGCTCTTGCGACCCCGCGCCCTCCTGGCATCTCTGCGGACATCACTGTGGAGGAGCTAATTAGTGGTTGATTTGCAGAGGTGAAGCCCTGCGTCAATGCCTTTGAGAGTTCTCAGCTCAGATCCCCGAGGAAGAGCAGCGAGGAACTGCGCAGGCTGCACGCCTGCCCAACTTCAAGGCTCGTGACTGTGCCAGCCGCCAGCGTGATTACTGGATGGTGTTCATAATTGTAGGCTTATGGATGACTTTTCTTCCAAGTATCTGAAGTTATTCTCATTTAGTTTTGCTTTGTTGCCAGAAGGTTGGTATCACCACAGAGAGAATTGCCTGTCTCCATTTTTATGAGGCCCAGAGAGGTTAGACCACTTATGCAGGGCCACACAGCACTCCTCCTGCAGCCCAAGAAGGACCTGCTATCTGGAGACTTGGTAGTTCTATCACTGGCTCTCTGGCCATCACAGGGCAGGCTCACTGCTTTGTTGTTCTGAGGTTTTTCAGATTTGACCCCATTTGACCAAGGCATGGCTAGTGGAACTGTTAGTGTTATGCAGTCCCAGAGAAGAGAAGAGATTTATTGAAGGTTGAATCCGGATTTCTAGGTTCCCCACCCATCTGCCCATCTACTTCTGCTGCACTGGGGAGGCCTAGGGGAGCACCAAGGTAGACCTCAGGCCCTGAGGGCCAGGAAGGTCTTGTCTTATTGGTTCCTTTCTGTATAGCCAGGGCCACCCTACCCTGCTCTGGGACCCCACTTGCAGAAGTACCAGGTGGTCCTGTCCCTCCTTTGGCCCCAGGAAATTGGGAAGGCAAAGGCATGGCACTCATGGTGGGATTCCCTGTGGCCTAAAGGACATGGTGGTCTCTCCTCTGTTCCCTGTTTCCCAGTTGGCCCCTGAGGACAGGGCTGGGCACAGCCAGCCCTGACATCCCCTCTGCCCAAGTCGCTGGGGCCTCTGAGAGCCCTTGGGGCATCAGAGGGAGGGTCCCCTTCTGCCCATCCGCCCCATCTGCATCTGGGCCACTGCAGAGGGAGGGGGCAGGGCACCATGGCCACTAGACCTCCAGCTGGCAGAGACTTCCCACAGGTCCTTTGCCCCGATCCCCGCCTCTTCCTCTCTGGCGCGGGCAGATCCCAAATTCCTCTGGCCCTACAGCCATGGTCCTCTGCACAGCCCAAACCAGGCTACTAAACTCCTCTCTGAGGAGTCCGGCTTGGCATGTGTGGGAGTCTGACCCAGGCTCCGATCGATGCTGAGGCCATCCAAGCTGCGGACCGAAGCCGTTTCATCCATGTCCATCGTCCCGCAGAGCCACCTGTGATGCGGAGGGGACCCTTGTTCCCTTCTCCTCCAGAGTCTGCCCCTGGGCTTTACAAGGCCTCAGGAGGGATGGGGCTGGGGCCTCCGACTGGAGGAGGGAAGGAGCAGCAATCCGGCTGTGGTCCCAAGCTCGGAAGCAGTGGCCTACAAGCCGGCAGCTCCCCACGCAGGGCACACCTACCAGACGGTGTCCACGGAGGCAGCTCGCTGGAGCACCCTGACCACACTGTAGGCCTCATGTGACAGATGGAAAATCCCAGGCCCAGAGGGGCTGAGGCTTGCACTGCAGCACCCAAGGGCCCCGACCCCTCTGTGGACTTGCCGATCCCCGGGCCCAAAAGTCCCACTGCCCCTGGCTCCGACTCTGTGCCCTGAGCTAGCAGGCTGTCAACATGCCCACTGCCCTATCCTGCAAATCTGTCCCCACACTAATGTCCCATGGGGCTCCTGAGAAGACCTCCCGGCCCAGCAGTCCAGGCTGGTGTGAGCAGGCAAGATCCCCACCCTCAGGGAAGCTGGCAAGCCCCACTGCAACCTGAGGACATAGAACTCCTGTGGGGGGCCAAAGAGAGATAATGGATGGGAAAATAGGAATTCCCCCTAAGGAATTCCTTTTAGAGAGGACTCAGAGCAGCCAGGTCAGCACAGGATGAAAGGGTCACCCCTCCGCAGTGCGACCCAGCACCCAGAACCCCAACCTGGGTGACAGGTGTGAGCTCTGCCTCCACAGCAGACCCTGCATGGCACAGCCACTTAACTGGGGTCAGAGTCCCCAGGTCCCCTTCAGCCTGCATAGACCAGGCCTCAGGTGGGATCTGGTGAGGAAAGGTGGGAGAGGGAGAGGACATGAAAGCTGTTCACAAAGTTGGCTGGAATCCTGTGTCTCTTCCTTGGCTACAGGGTAGGAGAGGGATCCCTGTCTCCAACACTGTTGCTTGCGCTCCCCGTGGGCACCTGTGGAGTCACCCAAGCAGCCACAAGGATGCCAGGCAGACAGCTCCTTCCCCACCCTCCCATCCCATCCAGGTTGGGCCAGAGCCGCCACCCAACAGCCAGGTGCTCCCCTCCCTCCTCCCTAGGCCGAGGCCCCCCTCCTGTGTTCCCCAGGCCCCAGGCTCCTGAACCCTGAGCAGATGAGGTCTGGAGCCAGGGCTTTGGGAGCACCCACACTGGAATTCGAATCTGGGCTCCATGATTCCTGCCTCGTGGCTCTGAGCTCTCAGCCATCAGGTGAGGACAAAAGCTCCATCCTGGGGCTTGTGAGAATGATTAGAACGCTGCCTGGGGCCGGGGAGACGGCTCAGGAGAATATGCGCTTGCCTGGCAAGTGCAAGGATCTGAGTTCAATCCCCAATTTCGCCACACAAAAAAAAAAAAAAAAAAAAAAAATCGCTGCAGACTCCACACCCCCTGCCTTCCTGGCTCCGCCATAGTCAAGCTCAGGTCCTCCTTGCTTTTCTTCCAAACCGGGGTGGGCGCCTCCCTCCATCCAGGCCTCCCTCTCCTTCCTCCCAGGCCGGTCTCCCTGCGACTTTCATCTGATTTGGGGTGAAGCGTGCCAGGCTGTGATCACAGTGATCCAATTGTGGTTTTATTGTTTAGGGTTCCTGGGTTTCAGAGACACAGGCAGAATGTACGCGCGTGTTATGTCAGTGTTTGGATCAAAGTGGCTCCACGAGGGTGAGGAGGCGTGGCCAGGGGCCTCGAAGGACAAGCCCGGCCAGGTTTCGGGGTGTGAACTGGAGGGTAGGTCTGTGGGGCGCAGCGCTCGAGCAGCTACTTTTATATGCTCCGAGTTCTCGGAAAGAAAGTGGTGATTTTAAAGGTGGAGGGAGAGTGGGTTCAAAGCGGCAGTGCGCTGGGGGCGGGGCTAGACAAGGCAGACCTGGCCATGCACGAAGTTGCCTGCATATTTAGATGCACTGTGAGGGGGCTGGGGAGATGGCTCAGTGGAATAAGCACTTCCCTGGCAAGTACAAGGGTCTGAGTTCAATCCCTGGTTCTGCACCCCCAAAAAAAACAAAAAACAAAAAACTAGATGCACTGTGAAAGGCTCACAACACAACGTGTGTGTGTGTGTGTGTGTGTGTGTGTGTGTGTGTGTAGGCTAAAAGGAATTGTGTCAGATTCACCTGCTGCACCAGCGTGGAGCTCCTGGGGGGTGGGGGGGTGGAGGCACCACCCTGTCCCTTGCGTTTCTGGATGCAGACACCCAGCCAGCCACTCCTCACCTCGACCTCACCTCGAGTGGCAGCGCCCGTGCCCTTGTCACTGAGGAGGAGAACTCCCCTGTCAGTGCAGCTCAAGAATCATCTCCTCTCCCAGGGATATAGCTCAGCGATCTAAACACCTGCCTGGCAAGTGGAAGAATCTAGGTTCAAAGCTCGGTACTGCATGCTGAGCCAACCCCAGAACCAGGTGTGGTGGCAAATGCCTGTAATCCCAGCACTGGTGAAGCTGAGACAGGAAGATCACTATGAGTCTGAGCTGCGTAGTGAGACCCTGTACCGAATAAATAAACAATGATTTTTTTTTTAAAAAAAAAGAATCCTCTCCATGCTGACAGATCGGCTACTGTCTCAGAGGATCCCACATTCCCTGCAGCCTGGGACACTGATGCTTAGGAGACAGCCCTGATCTTGGAAAGGTCACACCTAAAGCCAGACTTCCGATTGCAGCATCCCTAAGAAAGGGGTATGGTTTCCTGAGGGTGTCCTGCCCCCTGTTGGTGGAAAGAAGCATTACATGGTTGGCTGGGGGCGAGGTGAGAATTTCCAGTTCCGGCGGGAGGTCCTCCTGCCTGGATCAGAGCCAGAGACTAAGCCAGGGGGGTGCAGGGGGATGGACGCCCTAACAGGAGCCCGCAGAGCCTGTCACCGCTGCTTTCTCATCCTCCTCGAGTCTTCCAAAGCTTCACCTTTGGGGGACATACCACCCCTCAGGCCTGCTGGCCTTTGCACAGGTTGCCCTCTCTCCCGGGGCGATGGTCCCCCCACTGCCCCCCGCCCACCTCTGCTTGGTCTCCTCTAGGTCAGCCTTGGCACATGCACTACATAGCTCCCACTGGGGAGCCCCATGCCGGCACCCGCATGGAGGGTTCTGCTGTGTCTCTGCTGCAGCGCAGCCTGTGCCCTCGGTGACAGCACTTGTCACCTGTCGTATTGGTGTGACCACCTCCTTCCATAGGCAGGAGGTCCCCCAGAGAAGACGGCAGGGCCGTGGCCCCTGAGGAACGGGAATATCTAGCTCCTACCATGAGCCTGCTTAAGCCCCCGCTGCCCAGGACTCTCGGGCTGACTCGCCAGAGCGGAAGACTTGGTAGTTCTTCCTCAGTGAGGAAGAAGCTGAGGCTTTTGATTGCTGACGCCCAGCCCCACACCATCCAGCATGGCAGCCGTGGTCGCAGGCGCACACCAACGACCCACGTGGCGTGCTCAGTTTTGACTTATCTTAATCTGTACCTGAACACCAATCCAGTAATTTGGGTCTGCAAATCTACTTTTTCAGCCACACATTTTACAAAAGCTAAATACAGAGTCAAGTATTTCTGATGAACAGTTAGTGCCCCAGCTGACACTGGCCATAATCATGAGACGCATACTGGATTTCAAAACCACATTCTTTGAGAAAAGAATGTACTGTATCTCAGCTTTATAGTGATCATACATTAAAATGATGACACGTGGGGGCATGTTGGGTTAAACAAGACCAGAGCAAAAGCCATTTCGTGTTTCCTTTTGTGATTTTTCAATGTAGCTATCGGAATATCTAAGGTGTGTACATAGCTGGCCTTGGGGCTCCTGTTAGATTCTCATTGGGCAGGACCAGTCGTCCTGGCTTTCTCAGCCAGCATCTGAGGTATCTGGGGCTGGATGGTGTTCTTACAGGGCACTTCCCCATGTCCTGCAGGGTGCTAAGCAGCACCCTTGGGTGGCATCCCTAGGTGGGCGTGGCACTCCCAGTGGTGAGAACCAAAAATGTCTCCGAAGATTACCAACTGTTTCCTGGGGTGGGGAACACTGTCACCCCAATGAGAACCACTGCTGTTGGCTCTTCTGGGCACTCATATCCCTTGTGGGGGAAGAGCCACTGGCACTGGGGGTGGCCGGAGGAGAGCTGACGTGCTCTCCTCCGTGGGCCTGGGGAGTGGCCCTTCTGGACTCACCAGGCAGGGCCTGACCACTCGTAGGGCCTGCCCCTCCCTGAGGCCACACATCCTTGGGAGAAGTGCAGAGAGGGTCCCTGAGGAGCAGCCTCCTTTGCTGAGGACAGCGAGCTTCTCTGGGTCCCCTCCCTCAAGGCTGGGTGCTGGCAGACCTGCCACCTCCACACAGGAGCTCTGGGAAGCAGCTCCCAGGGTGAGGATGTGGCAATCAGTGGAAGTCCCACACTGACAGTGGCACTGTGGGCCACAAAGGCAAGGACAGCAGCCAGAGCGGGGCCACTGTACGGCTCCTGGCAGCCCCCCCCCCTTGGGGCTGTGCAACCTCTGGGGCCCACGAGGCATCTCAGGAAGTGTGGAAGCAGACCCCAGACATGGACTACATTTTCAGCCACTTTGGGGACAGAGGGCTCTGTCACATCTGAATTTGAGAATCTTATAACACCACTGGCATCCCGCGAGTGAGAAGGCTTGAATCTGTGTCACCATCTCCTTGTCCACATCCCTGCATGCGATGTGGTTCTTGGCATGTGGCAAGAAGGGACTTGCTGAGGGGACAGTGAGTGGAAATGGGCCGGGGAAAGCTCAAAGGCTCTGCCCCACGCAGTAACCTTAACAGGGTTGGTGGCCAACAACTGCCAGCAGGAATACGCTGCTCTTCTCGGGGGCCCTTCCACGTGGGACAGGCATGACTGGGTGAAAACTCTTCTAATCCACTGACAAACATTACAACTAAATAGAAGTCCATTTGCCAAACAGAGACGAGCTCACGTATCAAAACCCATACCTCTCCCATACACCCGGCAAAGGCCAATTAGAAATGTAATGGGAGAAACACTCCACGCCCGGTGCCAATCCAGGCTGTAAAAAGCCTCAGAATAAACTTAACGAGAAATGCCCGAGTCCTATATGAGGAACACGATAAAACTTTACTGAACGACATAAAGAAAGCCTGTGTAAATGGAGTGATATATCTTGTTCCAACAGGGGAAAACTTGATAATATGAAGATGTCAATTCCCCCCAAATTAAATCTATAAATTCAATGCATTCCCAATCAGATCCCTAAAGGGATTTTTATAGAACTTGACAAGCTGATTTTAAAGCTCATCTGAAAGAGTAAACAAGCAAGATAAGGCAAGAACATTTCAAAGAAGAAGGATGAGATGAAACTTGACCTGCCGGATATCAGACTCCGCCATAAAGCCAGGGAAATTAAAATGGGGTGGAGCTGAGCACATCAAAAGGACAGAATAAAGAAACCAAGACAAGGAGGTTACAGGAGGAGCCTACCAGGAAGATGGCATTTTGGACGAAGGGAGAAAGGGCGGACCATTCAATGTTGTTGTTGTTGTTTTAATGTCTTTAGGACAGGGTCTACAGTGTGTACAGGGTCTCATTGCATAGATCGGACTCACAGTGATCCTCCTGTTTTCAGCCTCCCAAGTGCTGGGATTACAGGCAGTGCCACCATGCCCAGTCTGAATACCCGTCTCAGCGCACCCTGGGGCGGAGCTGGCACGGTACACTGGGGATTGAACCCCGGCCTCTGTGTCTGCCTAAGCAGGTGCTTTAGTCTGCTGAACTATCTGGCTGGCCTATTCAATGTTTTAACAAATCATATGGGATGATGGTTTAGCCATCAGGAAAATAGAATAACAATATCAAAAATAAGGCCCATAATAAATATGTGTGTGTGTGTGTGTGTGTGTGTGTGTGTGTGTGTGTGTGTGCATAATAACACAGAAAGAAAAACTGAGAAATAACAATTGCAATAGAAATTACAAAGCTTGGGGGCCAGGGAGACGGCTCAGTGGAATAAGCGCTTTCCTAGCAAGCATAAGGGCCTGAGTTCAATCCTGGTTCTGCCAAATAAAAAAGAAATTAAAAAGCTGAATGTTAAAAAAAAAAAGTAAGACCCAGAGAGAATTCTCCTCCTCCTCCTCCTCTTCCTCCTCCTCCTTCGTCTTCTATTTTTCATGATACCAGGAACCAAATCCAGGCCTCTCACATGCTCGCTCTGCAAGCTCCTGTAGCACTATACTCATAGCCTTGCCCATTTTTAGCAATTGAAAAGGTATTGGAGGGCAATGGACCAGGATCTGCTGTTGGGGTGAGGAGGGCCTTCCTAACTGAGACAGGAACCCAGAAACATAAAGAAGAGATCAGACAGATTTGGCTACCTGAGAGTTAAACACTTCTCTGTGCTTTTTTTTTTTTTTTTTTTTTTTTTTTTGTCTTTTTTGAGACAGGGTCTCACTGTGCAGTTCAGGCTGGCCCTAAGCTCACTTTGTAGCTCAGGCTGGTCTCGAACTCACAACAATCCTCCTGCCTCAGCCTCCCTAGTGCTGGGATTACAGGCATGCGCCACCACGCCCGGCTCTCTGTGCTATTAAGCTAAAAAGCAAATT
>PVKA01003390.1:0-55997 GCA_004027165.1 Ctenomys sociabilis
CTTCTTCTTCTTCTTCTTCTTCTTCTTCTTCTTCTTCTTCTTCTTCTTCTTCTTCTTCTTCTTCTTCTTCTTCTTCTTCTTCTTCTTCTTCTTCTTCCTTCTTCTTCTTCTTCTTCTTCTTCTTCTTCTTCTTCTTCTTCTTCTTCTTCTTCTTCTTCTTCTTCTTCTTCTTCTTCTTCTTCTTCTTCTTCTTCTTCTTTCTTTCTCCTCCTCCTCCTTCTCTGCCTCCTCCTCCTCTTCCTCCTTCTCCTTCCGTACAGGTCTCACTATGTAGATCAGACTTGTAGTGATCCTCCTGTTCTCAGCCTCCCAAAAGTTGGGATTACAGGGTAGCACCTCCACACCCACTCTCAGTCCTCATCTCAGTGCGCCCTGGGGGTGGGACCAGCACAGCGTGCCAGGGATCGGACCCTGGGCTCTGCACCTACCTACACAGTGCTTTAGTCTACTGAGCTATCTGGCTGGCTTTTAAGTGGGTTTCTGTGCCAGCCACAGATTTCTTTGCTCATCTCATGCCAGGTCTACCCTTCTCACTTGAGACCACAGGTAAGCCAGAGGCTCTGCTAGCAGTGCCACAGCACTGGGGGCTGTGGCAGGATAATCCCTCGTGGCGTCTCCATTTGGTGTCTCTGCTTTCTCGCAGCATGCACACTGGGTTGCAAGCATAAGATCCCTCTGAGAACCAGGTGGAGGATACATCACCTTCTACAAATCTAGCCTAGGAAGTCAGATGGTGTCACCCGTAGTCACAGTTACATCCAGATCCAAGGGGGAGGAAACACAACTCTGTCTCTTGATGGAAGAGTATCTACTTCACATTGAAATGGCATGGGATGGGTGGTGTTTGGCAGAGCTGTATCTGAAAAATTCAATAGCTCACAGCTCCTGACTGTGCCAATCAATTCCCAGAGCTTGATACCCTTCTCAGATTTCTGACAGAGGGTAAAGACCCTTGTCCTGAGCCAGGCCAGCGTGATCTGACTACGATGTCCTCTGACCTGGTTTCTCTGCTTTGATCTCTGAGCTCCAATCACATCAACCCACTTTCTGCTCCCCAACACCAACCCCCCCCCCCACTTTGAATCCCTGAAGCACACTCCCACCCCTGCCAGGAATACTTTTTTCCCCCTTGATACTGTTTCTCCCAAAGGGAGGATGGAAGCAGGGTTATTTTCTGTTTTCGGCTTCCTCTCCCTGTTTCTGCAGGCTGTCAGATTTGCATGGAGACAGCGGGCAACCAAGCATGTACATTTTTTATTGCTCTGCATTCTGCACTCTGAGCCTCTGATTCTAAGAGAAGGGAGGAAGGATTTTTTTGAAGACTGTATAATAGAGCCTTTTAAAAATTCTTTCTCTGAAAAGCAGGAGGAAAGAAAGAAGGATCACAGGTTCTCCTCGCAGGCTTGGTGTCATCAGATGCTGGGTGTCTGCATGGGAGATGACAGGTCCCATAGCGTGCTTTCTGTTTTTTAGTTTTCAAATAGATGGACCACTGCAATGGGACCCAAATGCCCTGTGTACCTGGTGACTTCCTCATCTTAGTACAGGCCAAAGTGGGTGTATTATTTGGAAGCTCAACTGCCACAGGAGCCTCTGTTATCTCTTAGGGACACCTGGAGCCCAAGGGCAGGCCAATCGCTGTGTGAATGTGAAGGCACGCTTCCCTGAACTGATACAATTCCACCACTCTAAACACGTAGAGTCTCCCTCCAGCACCAACCTTAGCTTGGACAATTTTATCTCTTGAAAAGAGACACTTCCCTAGAATCCAGAAATTGGGAAATAGTCTCTGCGAAGGGCCAGACACCGAGTGTCTCAGGCTCTGTGGCCTGTGTGTATGGGCTGCCGGGCCTTGGAGAGAGCCAGGCATGAGTACGGCTCAAAGAGTGGCTGCGTGGTGAGGCCCTGAGGCTTTTCACGGACACTGAAACTTGTCCTTATTCCATACACTTTTCATATGCCATTTAATAGTATTTAAAAATTGGTTTCAAGTGTTTAAAATGTAAAACCCCTCTGATGAGTAGTACAGAGTGGAAAAAAGAGGCAGCAGGGGCAGATTAAGTTTGCAAGCCCTAGTAATCTAACTCACTCCTCAGAAATCATTGGTTCCCCCATGGAAACCATTAGGTCATAGGATTTGCCAGGGGCAGCCTGGTTTATGGCTATACTGTTCCAGTTTTTGGATTACAGCATGATTGCCATCTACTTCATCGATATGTATCATCTTTAAATCTTGATGGTCTTTTTAGTCTTAGAAAAGCCCTTACACTTGTCATTATGTGCTGCAACCATGGACTAGGAAACATGAACGCTGAAAGTGATGACTACATTTAGATGAGGTTGTTTCATAGTCTCTTGCATTTTTTGGTACTTACACTTTTGTGTGGTCCTGTGATTGCCCCTCCTCTCACCTGCAGGGTTGGGGTGCTGGGAGAGCAGAAACTGGGACCTCTGTATCTGGCCTGCACCTTCAGCTCTAGCCCAGGGACTGACTGTACTGGGAATTCCAAACATCAAGTTTTCTTTTGTCTAGTTTTGCTCTTGACATAAAGACTCAAAAAAAAAAAAAAAATGGCACTTACAGTGCTTAACTAACAATTTCTTGATAAGCTTACAAATGTGGAAGCAGCTAGAACCCACATCAGAACAGCAGCACAGGGAAGAGCACGGGTTTTAGGAGACTGTCATTGCCTATGTCCTGAGAGCCAGATCTTCATTAATTATGATGTGGTCCCTCACCACTCACCTGCTACTCGCTGCTCAGCACAGTTATAATCTGTGTTTCTTTGTCTTTGTTCCATGATTGGAAGGGACTATGTATACTTTGTTTAAAAATTGTCAAAACAAGACTTCCGCCAGATGGAGAATTAGGAAATCGCATTGGATAAGATAAGATACAGAAGATGAAGGGCTGGCAAGATGGCTCAGTGGTCTAAAGTGCCTGCTTAGGCAAGCTTAGACAAGCATTCAGGGACCTTGGTTCTGTCCCCAGAACCACATACTACGCCAGCCCCACCGCCGGGCTGGGCCGAGCTGACTGCAAAAAAGAAAAAAATAAATAAAAGAAACATTAAAAAAAAAAAAACATAGATAAGATGAAAAATGAGTTCACTGAGAACATTCCCTAGGAGCAGTTTTTGGTGGAGTTTATTTTTTAGCTCTTTCTTGCAGTTTTTCACATCAATTAGAGTTTCTGACGCTTGTACATGAGTTCAGAATCTCTGTAGAAGTTAACATAATTTGTAAGGGCAGTGCCAGAGAAAGGCTGATGTATTCATGACTCCACAAATATTCATTGAAAATCGCGAGTCCTCCTTTGGAAGGATCACAGTGTGGAATGTGCTTCACGTCCAGCCCCCCATTATTTGGCCTGGTGTTTGGTTTAGGTCAAATTTGGACTGATGTGTACACACAGTGACCAAGAGTTTCCCTGGTTTCTGGCTTTCCAGCTACGCTCTGAGAAGGTAGGGTCGGGAGGCGCCCTGCGGTGCCCGCTTCTCCAAGGCTGGGGACCTCCCTTTTCCGTGCACTAGGACATGGGATCTCAGTGCTAATGATCTGCCCTGGCTCTGTGAGAGGATGGGAAGGAAGTAAGGAGCGCCCCGGCCGGAGGAATCGGAGACTCCAGGCTCCGCAGGAAAGAAGGAGAAAAAGAAAAACCTCCACATTTTGAGCAACTTGGTTTTTCACCTTCAGACCTTAATTTTCAATAAGAAGAAAAAAAGATAAAGAAGAAAAAGTCGCATAGAATATCTTCAGGGTCCCCTTTTGAGGGCCCCCACTGTCACATCTTTATCACTGTGCAGCTGCCCTTAGGAAGCTCAAGAAACATGACGATTTGTAGTTCTTACCTTATTATTTATTTTTTTATTTTTTATTTTTTGTATTTTAGAAAAGGGTCTACAGGGTGTTCAGGGTCTCAACTGCTAGACTGGACTCCTAGTGATCCACCTGTTTACAGGCTCTGAAGAGTGGGGATTACAGGCGCGCACCACCAAGCCCAGTCTCAATTGCTGTCTCTGAGCGCGCCCTGCTCTCTGGGGGCGGGGCCAGCACAGCAGGCCCGGGGTCAAACCCCAGGCCCCAGCACCTGTTGCAGGCGCTTTGATCTTCTGAGCTATTTGACTGGCCCTTTTACTATTTATTTATCTAGTTTTCTGTATTTAGGACAGGGCCTACACGGTCTCACTACGTAGATCAGACTCATAGTGATCCTCCTGCATTCAGCCTCCCAAGCTCTGGCATTACAGGTGCCCCCTACCACGCCGTCTCAATCGCTGTTTCAGCGCACCCCTGGGAGGGCGCCGGCATGGTACGCCGGGGATCAAATCCAGACCACTGGATTTGCCCTCTGCCTAAGCAGGTGCTTATTAGGCTGTTGAGCTATCAGGCCGGCCCGGTAATTCTTACTTTGATTTCGTGAAACTTAAGTTTCCAAAGATTCTAAAAAAAAGGTAAGTTCAATACCTTTAAAGAATCTTACATTGAATACAGCTGCAGATGAACAGATTTTAGGTGTGAGATGGTAATAAAATTCAGAAGAGAAAACTTAAAATTGATTTTGAGGAACATTTTTGGGGTACTTCTTGCCGAGGGCCTGAGGTAGCAGTCAGGGAGCAGAGGGAGTCTCTAGGACAGCTAGCATTGTATAAAACATCTGTTAGACGCTGGGCACTATCCTAACGGTTCTGTCTATTACCCCATTTAATCTTCTCAACAATTCTTATTAAAATAGAAAATTAAAAGCATTCTCTTTTAACAGGCATGTATGCTTAGCATAAGGATGGAAGTGTGAAGGGAGCAATTAAGGATGTGTTTTTATTAGTTGATGGCTCTGCAATAAAAAGCTAGCACTCATTTTATCCACCAAAGACTTGCTAGCCGCCTTCTTGGTCCAAAGAAGAGCTCCTGGCAATCCTATGTCCTTGCAGCGTACATCTCATATTTAATTATAAAAGATAACTGAGAGAAAGGGAGAGGGACTGCTGAGGAAGGAAGAGATTGGAGTAGTATGTGGACAGGAGGATATGTCGGTGTATTTCTTAACTCAGAGGATTGGTTACATACTTATGAATAGTTTAAAAGGGTGGCCGGCGAGATAGCTCAGTGGACAAAGCACATGCAAAAATGAGGGAAAAAGTAAAAATAAAAAAAATGAAAAGGTGTGCTGAAGATGATTGTTAGCAGGAATTTCATCTTGGTAAGGTCATATTTTTTTGCAGAGCCCTCAGCAAACAGCTCACAGTGTTGGTTACACACGAATGCAAGTGGCATTGGCAGGTGCTCATGGAAAGGGCTGGGGTATGGGGCCCGCTGAGAAGCAGGGGAGGTTGCCTGTGGATGAAGAAGCAAGGGAAGGCCCACAGGAAGAGAGCGGGGGCAGGAGGGAAGGAACAGGAAGACCCAAGCGCACACCCCACCCTCTCTTCAGCCTTTCAGTTTGTGTCTCTCTTGGCTTCCTCAAAGTCAGTATCTCTCACCTTCTGAATAAGCAAATTCCACCCATTCCATTCCTGAACACTGGCTTTATCGTACAGCAATGCATCAACCCTGTTTTTATCTTACGATAGAGCTATCTCATGGAAGAGCAGCACCCAGTTGTGCTTTTGTTCTTGCTTTTTTTTCCCCAATGCTGGGGATTGAACCCAGGGCTGTTCATGCACTGAATAAGGGTTCTGCCACAGGGCTGTGTGGCCAGACCTGCTCTTTTGCTCATCCATTTGTCTCTTTTCTTATTCTTTTTTATCTAGGACAGGGTCTACTGGGTTTCCCTACGTAGATCCGACTCGTAGTGATTCTCCTATTTGCAGCCTCCCAAGTGTGGGGATTCCAGGAGTGAGCCACCATGCCCAGTCTCAGAGTACCCCGTGGGTGGGGCCAGCACAGCACTCCTGAATGCTGAAGCAGGCACTTCAGTCCACTGAGCTGTCTGGCCAGCCCCAGTTGTCTACATCTGAAGCTCTGCTCCACCCCCACCACAAAACAAACTGCTGTACTACCATCATGTCCCACATTTCGCTCCACATTCTGAGGTTCTCAAGGGAGAGTGCTCATTCCAACGCAGAAAGGCAGGCAGTGAATAAATGACAAGTTGACACATCGCGTAGGAACATAACAAACACTAAGAAAATGCTCAGGGAGGAAAGGTTACAGGTGTTCCTGGGACTGAGGCCACAGCAGCTTAAAGCACATGGCTGCTGAGACACATTTGAAGAAATGTAACACATGGTGGGGATATGAAGATTCCCCAAATCCTAGGCAGAACTAGGTCAGGAAGAAGGAAGGGATAGAAAAGCCAAGCTAGCAGCATGTCTGTCCAAGGATCAGGGAGAGGTAGGCAGGGTGGAACAGAAGATGGGCCAGGGCAGAAGGGAGGAAGAACAGAGAGCTGCAGGGGCTGCAGGGTCTTGGACTGAACCCCAGGGCCCAGAGGCAAAGACTTCAAGTAGAGAAGAGATACAAGAAGTTCTGTCACATCTGCTTTCCAAATAGCACATCTTGAGCACATCCATGTCTTTCTGCCAACAGCCATGTGTCAACCACCATCATTTCTTGGGCAAATGCTGGAAAATTTCACACTTGGCTCTCACATTTTTTTCCTTTATCTTTTCAAAACTGTTCTTTTGCAGGAAGCACAATAATCTTTGAAATACACATTGGATTATAGCACATCTCTGTTGATGATACTTCAGTGATTTATGATTGGACTTTGAGAAAAAAATCTAAATTCTTCTGGATGAAAAAAATAGGGACTGGGAGATGGCTCAGTGGAATAAGTGCTTAACCGGCAAGTGCAAGGGCCTGTGTTCAATTCCTGGTTCAACAACAACAATGAAAAAAAAAAAAAAAGGAAAGAAAAAATAGTCAATAGTCCTGTTGAGCTCTGCAGAAGTTCTGTAAGCCTTGATTCATCCCATAAACATCCAACCCTGTCTTTGGCTCTTTGTGCTTATAATTTCTTTGCCTAGAACAGTCCTGCCCTCACTCTGCTTACAGGCCAATCCTTTTAGTTCTCCTAAGTGTCATTGTACATCTGTGTTCCTGAGGATCTCCTCCCCTTTCTTCTTCTCTCTCTGTCTCTGTCTCTGTCTCTGACTCTGTCTCTCTCCTCCCCTTTCTCCTCTTTCTCTCTCTATCTCCCTCTCTCTGTCTGTGTCTGTCTGTCTCTCTCCCCTCCCCCTTTCTCCTCTTTCTCTTCCTCTATTTCTATGTCTCTCACCCACTGTCTTAGCATCTTGTGAAGTCCTGCAGTTCCTGTGCCCTTTTAGAGACTGCATTCATTTTTACTTGTTTTTCACTTTTCTGTCCTTATACACTGTAATCTGTGAAGAAGAAAGTGACCTGGATCTTAGTCATGATTGTATCCCCAGATACCCTGGTACATGGTACATTGTTGTTATCACTCAGTAAAAAATTGGCTGACAAAATAAAAATTTAAAAACCCAGATAGATCTAAACTCTATAGTGATTTTATTGCATTTCTAGGATTCAGGAGTAAGTCTTGAAATTAACAAAGAACCATAATTTTATAAACTATTTTAGACATTCTCCTAAACAAAAGAAAGACCAGCAGGTATAATGTGAATACTTGAAATGATGACATTTTTTAACTTTGTAAAAATGATATTTTTAGTGGATTCATTTATCCTCTAATTGTTGCCACATTTGTTTCAGTTCCCATGGGAACCTAGAGAAGGATGTTCCTTGTTTTCCCCACCCCTCTGGGCTTTGGTGAAAGAAAATGGACCACAGGGGACTCTTCAGGAGCTGATGAAGGCGTGCTGTTCATAAGGGGCTCAGGCCAAGCAGTGCTTACTGGAGATCAGCTCTGTCTCAGAGGCTGTGCTCAGGGTTGTGGAGGAGGAAGGGGAAGATGTAGGATTCATCGCAGAAGAGAGGAGGTTGCATCTGTAAATCACTTCAGGGCCCAGCAATGCACGATGACATGGATCCTGTGTAGGATCCTGCAGGGTTAAAGAGATGATAAATGTCCTCTGCAGAGACATTGCTTAAATCATATTTGAAAATTGTCCTGGAGTTAGTGAGATGAGAGAAAAGCAAAGAGGGGGAAGAAACGTGCTGTCAATCATCTTTTTATTTCACTTGAAAAATTATGATGAAGAGTTAAAACAAGGGCCCATGTGATAGGTCAGCAGTGCCTGCTTAGGCAAGCTCAGGCAGGTGCAGAGGACCATGGTTCGATCCCTGGCACCACATACTGCACCAGTCCCCCTGACAAAAAATAAAAAATGAAAAGTAAAATAAAACAGTTAAAACAAAGAGGAAACAAAAACTGGACTCAGAAAAGGGGAAACACTGTCCACTCTTTACATCTATGTGTAAAATACAGATGGAGCCTAACTGGAAAAGATTGTGAACTAAAGAGAAAAAGAAATTCCCATGCCATTATAACCTTGGGCATTCACAAATTAAAGAGGCCATTGTCACCTCTGCAGCTCACACAGAGTTTTTCCCCCGATGTGCATGTATGTGTCAGGGAGAGGTGCTCTAGTTTGAAAGGGCATAATCCCGACTGTGTCACTGATTGTCACCGGCAACCACCAAGACCACCGATGATGCCACAGTCTACCCTGCCAGTCTAGGGATGGCATTTTCATCCAAGGAAGACACCCAGGACACCTACAGCCATTTACAACAACCCAAATCCCCTCCTTCCTTCCTTCCTTCCTTTCTTTCTTTCTTTCTTTCTTTCTTTCTTTCTTTCTTTCTTTCTTTCTTTCTTTCTTTCTTTCTTTCTGTATTTAGGACAGGGTCTACAGGGTCTCACTGTGTAGATTGGACTCACAGTGATTCTCCTGTTTACAGCCTCCCAAGTGCTGGGATTACAGGCCCAAATCCTTCCTAAGTGTGTCTCAACAATTACAAGAGTGAAGCATAATTCTCAGGACTGTTCAAACCCTTTTCCTGCTTTCCTCCACCTGCCTTTTAATCTGCAGGTGCTTCATTCAGCTTCTCCCTACATCTTTTTGTCCAAATCTTTCTGTCCTTTTTGCCACTTTTAACCACAGTTTTTGCTTTGATCCCAGCTCCTATCATTCCAAGAATTATAGAGAGTTCTCCTTCTGGGTGGGAGGTAAGTTCGCAAATGTTAATTATTTTACCTTTGTCACAAAGTTGTTAATAGACTCACTGGTACCCAATCCACTACCATCAAATTCCCAAAGGAGAGGAGTGAAAGAAAACTGGGTATCCTGGTGCAATGTTTTTACTTCACAGACAAGAGAAGGTCCAGAGAATGGAGACCAGATGGCTTCTCAATGCCAGGAGCTGTCTGGTACACAGGTAGCATGCTCAGCCTGTCTCTAGAAGCTACTATTGTGTCACTGTGGAATCAAAATGATACTTTCAACCTTCTCCTCAAGGAACTGGGGAGAAGTTCAATTTGCTATCTGTTTTTATGTTTAAATATAACATTTTAAAAATCATTTTCTTTTTGGCACTTTTATTGATTCTTTCTTCAAACATTCAAAATAATTAACTGCATAATATGGAGCAAAAATGTATGTAATCAGCCAAGTGTTTATTCTGGGTCTTGATCTGCCAAGTTAAAGCCTCGCTTGATGCAGAGCCAATTCTTCCAGGAGAAAGTTTAGAATAAACGATCAGAATAATGAGGTGCCTGGTACTGAACCTCAAATTTTATGTGCATCATCTCACTTAAACCTTGCAGCACTCTTCTAACAAGATCACCAGCATGTTTTCACTTTGCAGGCAAGTGGTTTGCAGCAGTTAGGCTCTGGGGTGTGAGAGCCATATCGAAGCCCATTTTTGACACTGGCAGAATTAACATCTGAGCTTTTGATCCATCTTATCTATGAAAAAATAAAAACAAACCATATCGCTTCCAGAGTGCCGTCAGTTGACTCATTTCTATAGTGTAGGTGTCATAAAGGGACGCCGCAAGAGCAGTGTCCAGCACCAAGTATAACCTCGAAGGATTGCATATAGTGCTCCTTTCTACGGGCTCTGGGGCTTATTAGACATCCTAGCTAGGGCAGATCAACCAAAAAGCCACCCTGTGGACCCTTCCCTATCTTGTCATTTTGTGTCCTGCAATTCTTTCTTTAGTTCTTCCCTTTTGCTTTTGTTTTTCCTCCAGATACCTTCTGCTCAAAATGTTTTGGATTTGCAGAACAACAGGTAAGTTAGCTTTTCCTTAGGTCACATGGTTTACTCTCTCTCTCTCTCTCTCTCTCTCTCTCTCTCTGTTCCTAGTATAAATCTGTATTTGCATTTCTTATCACTGTAATGATTGTTACAATTTTGCTAGTCCATTAACTTTTACTTCTAAGACTTTAGTTGCTAATACTCAACTTGGATTGAAACAGGAACACAAAATAATGTGATCTCTTTTGTTCTCTCACGGGTCCATGGAGAAGAAAATGGTGGCAAGAGGCATTAATCCAGGCCATATATTTTCATGTAACTTGGGCATAGTGCATCAGCCAATGGTGACTCCCTGGGACAGACTCCTAACTTCCATTCTCATGGCATTGACAATGTAAGAGCTCCTTCTTCCCATTTCTATCCCACATCCTTTACTCAAGGTCTCAAGGCTCCCCTTTCATGGAGCTTCGAGGCATTTCTTTTTGGAAGTTCTTCTGTTAAAGCAAATCAAGTGTTTAAAACTAAACTGGTTATTCTATTACTCTCGTATGTAAGATGGTGGCCAATGATCATATGGCTTTTGGGCTCAAGAAACACATCGAGTTTCAAATGTGCTATGTTGTGTATATACTAGATACTCTACCTCAAAGGCTTAATATAAGAAAAAGAATAGTGCCAATGATAATATGCTTTAGCATTTTACATGTGTATTTAACCTTTAGCATTTAACCTTTACTTCAATCCAAGTTGAGTATTAGCAACTAAAGTCTTAAGTAAAGAGCCGGCCAAATAGTTCAGTGGACTAAAGCACCTGCAAGCCGGCAAAGGGGCAGGGGTTTCATCCCCAGCCTGCCAAGCCGGCCCCACCCCCGGGGTGTGCTGAGAGGGCAATTGAGACTGGGTGTGGTGACCCGTGCTTGTAAACCCTGCTCTTGGGAGGTGGTAAACAGGTGGATCGCTATGAGTCCGATCTAGTAGTGAGACCCTGAACACCCTGTAGACCCTTTCCTAAAATACATATAATGATGATAACAATAGCAGTAACAATAATAATAATAATAACCTTCATTCCAATAAGTACTGTGGCACTTCTCATTTAAGAGATGAGATCTATAGAAGAAAGCACATGCCTACTGCTCTACACCTTGTAACTCAGATGTTTTATATAACCTCAGTTCCTGTGCCTGTGTTAATACACAAGCATTTCCCAGTACCTGGATGCCATAGGCATGTCTGTCTAATTTTCTTTCAGAGGTTGGACTCTTTTTTAGTAGCTATGGTACCATGGGCCAACTTTTCAAATATCTGCCCCCAATTGAGATATTTTTCTCTTTGAAAGAAAATCATGCATAACTTAAAGGAAAAGCAATTTCCCTGGAATAGAAGCCTCTAAAATTATAGCAAAATCCATTTTATTAACTACAAAGGGAGAGGAAAGTGGCAAAATATGGAGTTCTGCGATGAAGAATGAATTTCCATTCTGCCTAAAGCTACATTTGTCATGTCGATACAAAGGGACACACACAGAAAGGTGCACGCATGTGCGTATGCACACACACACACACACACACACACACACACACACACAAAATTACTTGCGCCAGACTCTTCAGATACTCACAGAACAGTTGAAATGTAGGAATACGTACAGATAAAAATTATACTGTCAATAAATTTCCTTATAAAGAATGACATCGAAAAACATTATGCCATTTCAAAATAAACCTGCCTCAGCTGATTTTCAGCTTAGTATGATCACTGCTTTGTAAGTTGAGCATCGGTGATAGGCCTGTGTGTATTTGGGGGTGTGTTGTGTCTAATGTACGTTAGCAGAACCTGAAATCACACTCTACAGTGAGATGCTCGTTTCAGGAGAGGTCATGCAAACATCGGACCAAATGAGGGAAATTAAATCGCTCCTCCTGCGTTCTGACACTAGGACATAATAGTGATGGTGGGAGGAAAGAATTTCTCCTATTATTTAAATGTATTTTTTTACATATGATTTGAAAAACGTGCAATTGAAGTCATGCAAGCCAATAAAAACCACATTAGTTCTCAACCTTCCAACACCTTTTATAAAAAAATTTATTGATTATTTATGAGTCTGTTGTATGCAAGATCCCAAGGAAGAGAAGCTGTGATAGTAGAGTGAAAAGAAGCGAAGCTTGGTGTACTTGGACAAATCACGCATTGGCTCACTTACTCTGCACAGATTCTTTGTGCCTGCGCTGTCCCAGGTGCTGAGGAAGCAGAGCTGGGCCGAGATCATCCCTACCCTTAAGCAGCTGGCGAAGTTCATAGTTTGCACACTTATTCTTGTAATGTGAGCTACTACTTTGGTTTGGGATAACAATATGCAATATACTAGCCATCGATAACTTCCCACTCTCTTGCTTTGGAATTCTGAAACATTGTTTATCTCTCTTTAAAATTAATACTAATAATACTAACAATAAAGGGCTGGGGAGATAGCTCAGAGGTCTAAAAGCTTGTCTGGCAAGCACAAGGGCCTGGGTTCGATCCTCAGTTCCACATGCCAAGCCAATCTCTTGCCATTCTGGCTATGAAAACCGGGCGTGGTGGTACATGCCTGTAATCCCAGAGCTGGGGAGGCTGAGACAGGAGGATCACTACAAGTCCAAGCTGCATAGCAAGACCCAATACCAAATAAGCAAACATACAAATAAATAAATAACTTACTAATAGACTAAAAGCTCTGCAAACATTATGAGTATTGACCTTAAAGGGTCATATACTTTACATTTTATCTTATTGCTGCTGCTGTGGTTGTTGTTACAAAAAGTGGGAGAGACAGGCTTGGAGGAAAAAGAAGCTTGAAAAATAATAGCGTAACTTCTTTATCAATGTGTTTTCCTGAAGTATTTAATGCAGCAGCTGTAGAGAAGGTATGAAATAGATACTGTGCATAATTGTGTGGAAAAAGCTAAAGGCTAGATTGTGTTTTTTTCATCTTTTAAGGTGTCTGTTTTAAACTACACTGAACAAATGTACACAAGATACCTAATCTGTTAAAGTACTGGTGTGAATCTTAGCATGGGATCCTGCTTTTTGAGGTAATTTCACTGCTTATGTCCAAGGTTTTTTTTAAACTACCTCATTTTTAAGACTATAAACTGAGCCGGGCATGGTGGCGCATGCCTGTAATCCCAGCACTTGGGAGGCTGAGGCAGGAGGATTGTTGTGAGTTCGAGACCAGCCTGAGCTACAAAGTGAGCTTAAGGCCAGCCTGAACTGCATAGTGAGACCCTGTCTCAAAAAGACAAAAAAAAAAAAAAAAAAAAGACTATAAACTGAAGCTCACAGAAGAGCCATTAAGTGTCCAGTTTATTTGCTTTATAAATGCTGACCTTGTGTTTGCTTTTGCTGTGTTTTTTTCTCCTAAGATCATGACTTTTCCCCCCTCTGCTTTAAAAACTAATTGGCTACCTCACTTCAAAGGCATCTTTTGAATTTATATTCTTAATCTGGGACTTATAATATTTACCATTGCCAACATGAAAGGCTCTATCTATGTCAACTTTGTACCTATTTCATTTCACCCCTCAAAGTACTTTATGACCCAGGCAGCCATCTAGATCAGAAAGATACTGAACGTTGTAAAACTCACACAAAGCAAAGCATTGTTATACCGGGAATACGCAGAAGGTCATTTGCCCTGAGTGTGTGTCACTTCTGTGTGCCTCTATCATCACGTGCCCTTCCATCTTTCCCATTTCACTTCCCTGGTGTCACCCTGGGCTGCAATAAAACAGAGCAAACCCAGGACATCTACAGTCCAGCTGCCGCCCATGGATGTGAGATGCTCCGTTCCAGTGGCTGTGTGGGTCTAGAACGAGGAGCACTCTTCTCTGGCAGAGTTGCTGGAGAGCTACACCTGCGCTCTGTGCCCTGGGAGTGTGGCCTCTGGAAGGACCATGAGGCCACCTGGTGGGCTGCAGAGCCCGGCAGCCCCAGGCTTTGCTCTGTGGCAGGGTGCTCAGATTTTCCGTCCTCCCCTCACAACAGCGGATACCAACTGCTGTTCCCAAATTACCATGTTATCAATATCCAGCATTCTTTTTTCAATTGAATTTTTATAAACATTTAAAAGACAACATATTTTTTTCTGATTATGAAGTAAGCTGTACTCTATGTGGAGACTGTTTAAAATACAAACTTAAAAAAGTAATTATGCACCATGACAGTGCCAGTCAGGGACAGCCATTGCCAATACTTTATGAAATCCTTCGTAGGTCTTATCTCAGTGCTACTGCACACATTTTTTTTTTTTTTTTACACTTCAGGATCCTATTTAACATGATGTTGGATATTGCAATTTTTTCTTTTACGATGTTATGAATATTGTGCAATGTCACTTAAATAGATATATTTGAGTGAGCATAATGCTCTTCAGTGTTTTCACTTATAATGAAAATTTGCTCTCATGGAAACTGCAGGATTCCCCTATAATATTTCTCTGCCACTGTGGTAGCCCAAGTCATTTTTGGTATCCCAAATCTTGTACTTCTGTGTCTTTGTCTTTAGTTTAGGGATTCTCTGGGCCTCTGAGTGCATTTCATCCCTGCATTACTTTTACATCAAAATTTTAAAAAAGTAATAATGTAGTGCTTATAGGTAAGACAAGAAATCTAGTTATCTATTCACTACCCAAAAATGGGTTACCTGTAGAGGAGAGATGTTTCGGCTGGAGTTTATCAAGTTGATCTACAGAAAAAGCATGTGTGTGGTTAAGAGAAGATTTACAGCATACAATGGAAGCTACAGTGCATAGGAGCTGAAGCACTTTCCTGCACATCTTCTCAGGTTAGAGCAACCGCAGATATGTAGTGTGCTTTTGCCCTGTGCAAGTTCAGTCAGAGACCTAGATACCAGAGTTTCCTTTTCCATAATAACTTCACTTCTGAAGGTTTCAAGTGCTAGTTGTTGGTTCTCTTCATGTAACACCCCAGGAAGGAGTTGGGAATGAAAATAAATTCGGCGTGCAGTAGTCACATTCTGAAACTTGAAGGGGTCCTTCTGAAAGTTCCACACAGTACATTTGCTTAAATCTCACTGGACAGAAGCTCAGTCATGTGGTCATTTATCAGTGGATAAAATTAGAGTTTTACTAGTCATGGAAAAGGATGAACAGTACAGTATTGGGTAGAGAATTGGAAAATATATTGCTTTACATAACTGCTTAAGGGTTGCCTGTAACTTCAGGGATAGTTGGCTCATGACAACATTATCAGGACATTGGCTCTATTTTCAGAGGTTCTATGGCTCAATCCCTTTGCATGCTACTTTTATTTCCAGATTGATTCTCTCTAGGATGGAAGCGAAGATTGTTGCATTCCATTAAACTATATCCTTACACTCCATCAAGAGGGAAGATGTTCTCCCTCGGGCGTCTCGCAGAAAAGCAAGAATATTTTTTCCCATAATCCTGAGCAGAAGGCTTTTTGTGTATTATTGACTTGATGTGGACCATCTGCCTCTGCCTGTATCAATCCTGAGGACCACATAGGTAGGCACATCAACTTAGATAACCAAGGTCATTCCTATGGCCAGCAATGGGCTCAGCTTCCCTAACATACAAGTTAGCTGGGTATTGGAGATATTGTTACTGCACATAAAAAACCAGTGTTCATGGTGGCTCCTGAGGAACTTACTTCCCTCCTTCTTTGTAATATGCTGATGTGGCTATTTCTTTCCTTTTTGTTAAGTAACCTCAAGATAACACATTGTCTCCTTCTCTGGTCACCTCTACAACTTTAAGTAGCACAGTTAAACCTTAATTTTATTGCCTTTTCCATTACTAAAGGAGATGAACAACTCTTGATTTGTAATGTGAATGATGGTGCTCCATTTCCTTCATCCATTTATCACACCTTCCCACGCCCGCTTCCCAATTATTTTGCCAGTGCTGTCGTTACTTCAATAAGGCTGAGATTAAGAATTATATATTCTGTCCTGTTACAATAGTTAAGTCTTTTCAAATGTCCATAATGCCATTCTGAGAGTTGAAAGTCAGATAAATGACATTTAAACCATTATGGCATTATAAATATCATTCCCCAAAGACCCAGAAGGTCATACTTCCCTTACAGGTGATCAAAGACACAAGTTCATGCCATTCAAGTTCAGATGACTCTGTATGTCTAACTGCTAATGAATATGTTATCACTACAAAGGCCTTTGTTAAACACATTCAACTTCTATTTTTATTCCCTGAAATACCTCACATTCAGGGTTGCTCAGATTATTTTGAGACAATACCAGACTCTGGTATTGTCATGATGGAGAGTGGTGAAAGTGACCTAAGTCCAGGTAACATTGTGAATGCTCTTCGATCAGCGTCACAGACGCTTACATCCAAGACATGGACGTGGGGGCTCCGAAAAGAATTCTGAGCTACAGTGCACACCGCGGGCCTTGCTGGCAAGTAGATGATAATTAAAGCAAGCAACCTGAATGAAATAAGATGGGTGACCTCAGAGAGGGAAAAGAGGGAGGGACTTGACATTTAAATACTAGCTGGAGGAGCTGGCAAATGAGTCTGGTTTTCAAATTTTAGCATCAGAGAATCAAGGAGACGGGTAAGATCAGAGGTGATGTTGAACCTCGCACCTAGAGCAGAGGCTCTTGCTCGGCACTTCGGCAGATGGCACCCAGCCTGCGCTTTGGTACCTGCAGTGCTAGACTGCTGCAAATGTTGAGACAGTCTTAAAGCAAGCTGAATGCTGCTTCTCTGCAATATCCTGGCCTCTGTTCTACTGCGTTATGCACCAGAAGTTCAGCTTGATTGTGTTGATACTCGCTGCATAAAAGCTCTCAAAATAATCTGAGACAGTTAAGTACCCAATACACTTAGAGCAATCAGCCACTAATGTTGTTTGGCATTATTATTGCTACAACTTTATGTCATTGTTGCTCACGACAAGAGAGCCTGAATTTTAATCTTAGCTCTGCTCCACTTTAGACATGTGATCTCCCTGTCATGTTCCTTAATTGTTTTATGTTTACTTCTTTTAGCTTTATAAAAATCACAGTAGTATCTTACCCATAAAATTGTTATGATAGTATGTGCTCAATAAATGTTTGCTATGTAGTAATAAAATAACAATAATTCCCACTTATGCTTATCTTATTAACCTCATACTATATTGAAATGGACTGTGTCCAGTGCTATCTACTGTAGTTTGTTCTAGTGTTTGAGAAGAATTCATCTTCTTATGCATTGTATCCCCTCAGAATTGAGCACAGGGCCTATCACATAAAAAAATGATAAATTATTTAGAGAAAGGCCAATCACAACATATTTAGGTAGAACTTTAAAATTAAATGATGATTTGCATCATCCATAAGCCATCCTATTATAAGTTCCCATACTTGATTGTAGGATAACCCCTAAGGATCTTTATGTACCAGCAATCCAGATATGTCAGCCACTCGCTTCCCTAACCATCCTTTAGCGTTCACAATGTTACCTGGACTTAGGTCACTTCCACCACTCTCCATCATGACAATACCAGAGTCTGGGCCCAAAAGGTTGCTGGCTATGACCCATATCCTGAGTTTCTCAGCCCAAAGACAGTGCCTTATCCCAAAGTCTGAGTCCTGCTTTCATCATTTGAGCCATGGACACTCAGCTTTGATTTGTATCTAAAGCCTGTCTTGAGCACTTCTGATGTTTTATTTCTTCCTTTCTGGTGCACAATGCAAGTGAGTCCAAAGGAGCCTCTGAGGCCAGAGGCCATTCCTCGTGTGCCCACTCTTCTCCTTTCTCCCTGCACCCTTTTCCTCCAGGGCTTCAATGCCTTACCATAGAGACAAAAGCTCCCATGTTTTGGAATGGAGAAAAACTGCCAGAATGAAAAAGGCAATTAACAGAAAGAAGAAGAAACTTGTGGATATTGGTCAGAGCTAGTAGAAAGTACCTACAGAAAAGGGTAATGATATAGGTCTTTTTTGAAATAAGGAAGGGATCAAGAGATGGAGGACAACAGGATGAACAAAAGAATTAAGATAGGGATCTTTTACTACTTTTGCTAGATTAATTCCTAACTATTTCATTTTTTCCAGTGCTATTATGGAAGGTGTGGTGGCTTTCCCAATTTCCCTCTAAGTGAGATAAAGTAATCCTGATAAATATACCATTAGCTTACTTCATAGAACAGAGAAAACACTCCTAAAATTCATTTAGAAACAGAAGAGACATAGAACAGCAAAAACAGCTCTGGGTAGCAATAGTAAGGCCGGGGCATCATAATCCACGACTTGAAATTATACTAGAGGGCTCCTGTGATAAAAACAACATGATACTTGCAAGCAAGCAAGAAAGCAAGCAAACAAGCAAGCACGCAAGAAAGAAGCAAACAAAAAAGGAGAGAGAGGGAAAGAAAATGAAACTTGAGGATCCATGGAACAGATTAGGAGTTGCAGGCACAACTCCAAACACACACTGAACAACCTTATCTTTGACAAGGGGTCCAAACATGTTCACCGTAAGAAAGACAGCCTCTTCAATAAATGGTGCTGGAAAAATTGGTTTTCCACATGCTGACGACTAGTGTCTATTGCCATGAGCTAAAATAAAGTCAAAATGGATCAAAGATCTAAATTTTAAAAGAGAAACACTAAATTTACTGGAAGAGAGAATATGTAGGTATAAACAGAGACTTCATGGACAAAACCCCAGGTGCATGGGAAATACCACAAAGAATCAGCAACTGGGATCTCATCTTATTAAAAAGCTTTTGCACATCAAAGGAAATTACCAACTGAATGAAAAGACTACGCACAGAGTGGGAAAACATTCAACCAATTGTTTTCCAACAAAAGACTAATATATAAAGAACTGAAAAAGTCAGACCTTCTAAATTTAAGAGCCACTCCAAATATGGACATCTGAAATGCACAGACACTTCTCAAATGAACAAGTAGAAATGAAAAACAAATATGTGCAGAGATGTTCAGCATCACTGGCAATTTAAGAGATGCGTAGTAGGGCAGCACTGAGATCCCATCTCACTCCAGAAGGAATGACTATCGTCAAGAAATCAACCAGGAACCAATGCAGGAGAGAAAAAGGAACCCTTCTTCACTGTTTGTGGGGTAGACTGGTGCAACCGTTGTGGAAATCAGTGTGGAGATTCCTCAAAATACTAGAACTAAAAAAAAAAAAAAACTTTGACCCGCTATTCTCCATCTTGGTATCTTCATAAAAGAAATAAAAGCATCGCATGACAGTGATAGATGAGTTACATGTTTATAGCAGCACCGTTCATAACAGCCAAATCCTGGAAACATGCCAAAAACCCATCAACCAATGAAAGGATAAAGAAGCTTACTTTATAAAAGGAAGCTACTTTTCCATAAAGGAGGATAAATTTGAAATTTTTTAAAGTAAATCGATGCAACTTGAAACCATACTCTTAAATGAAATAAATGTATAGACACCACATTGTCCCCCTGGTATGGGAAACTGAAAGGGTAAATAAGGGCCAAATGTATAATATAGATTGTGAAGTATGAGGAAACTGTTCAGAGGAAATAGGAATAGGGAAGAACGAGGGGGAAAGGAAGGAAGGAAGGAAGGGAAAGAAAGGAGACAAGGGTGAAATGAAACTGGAGCTTTATAAACAAAGGAGAACGGGAGCAGAAGGGAGAGGAGGGGACCTGGGGAAAATGAGGAGCCAAGAGATATACAGGTAGAAATTCCCAATGATGAGTGTGATTCCTATGTATATGTGAACTCTGCCAATAGACTTATAGACTTAATAATAAATTAAGGACTTAAGATGATTATGCACATGTACTGATTTTCCACAAGGAGTGCCAACGGCATCTACTGCAAACATGTGCACTATTAAACACATTAAAATGTTTCATTAAATATAATACTTAAACTTTGCCATCAAATATACTTAACTCATGTTAAAATACAGCTTTGCTATGTCCCGAATGTGGCGACAGTTACGCAGTTCTCAATTTTTCTAAACTCACAGACTTTTACACCAGAAATAATACATGTATTTTCTTTTGAGGGAGTTGGTTTTTTTTTTTTTTTTTTTTTGGTGCCTAGAATTGAACTCAGGATCATGCTCTTGCCAGGCAGTGGGTTGGGCTGCTGAGCTGTATCTCTAGCCCATATATATATATATATATATATATATATATATATATATATATATATATATATATATATATATATATGTTTAGCAATAAATCCTAAGCCTTAGTTTTGATCCTGACATTGTGTTAGGAATTTTCCCAGCAGGTCTTTTTGGCAACTCCTGCCTAGTAGAGCAAACTTGAAAGACACCATTTTTGAGGTTTCATTTATTTGCTTTGCATTTTCAGGCATAAAGTCGTTAACAGTCTTTTTAAACATAAATAGATTAAACTAAACACTGCCAGGAAGACTAGAGGACAAAGGACAAGTATGTGTAAGGGGCCGACAGTCCCTTATCTGGATTGTGGTAACCGCTCACCAGCCTCATCTGCCCAGTTCTCTGCTGTTCCAGGCAGTGCGCTGCGTGTACATGCACAGCAGGTTAGCAAGATGACGCCAGAGAGTCAGCAAGAAGGTATTCTCTTGAATTAATGTAGTCTCATGCTCTGTTGCTTGATTCTGTTCATTCCCTTTGGAATAGACTGGCTTCTGGGCAGCTGTCTCCCAGTCAGAGGCAGTCTGCAGCCTCTTCTGCCCCATTCTCTGGCTCCTTATCTACTTCTCATTCGCAGACATGCCTGCTGGGTTTTACTATCCCCCTTTGTATGTGAATCTGTTTCCTCCCAAGCTGCATCCTCTCATAGAAGTGGGTGATAGTCCCTCAATTTGCATATGTGTGGTTTTCTTTGCCCCCTGAAGCTGCTTGGTTCCTGAGCATCTATGGTCTTCTGGCCAGGACAGATGCTCTGAAGGCAAAGCCAGCAGTGCCTGTGTCCTTCTGTCCGTCCGTTCAGCTCTTACTGAGTGTCCTCTCTTTTGTTAGCTGCTCTTGGAGTGCAGCATCTCTAACCTCCAGCAGCCTGTGGTTTACCCAGAGAGGCAGAGAATCTGGAAGTAAAGAAGATATTAATGAATTAGTTACAGACAGAGATAAAAGCCATAAGTGATGTAAACGGTGCAAAGACAATAAAGAATAGAATAAGAAGAAGTGGTCAGGGAAAAAACTATCTGTGATAACAAATATTGAAGCTGAACCAGAAAGAAAGCATTTTGGATCCAGGAAGCAGCAAATGCAAAGGTACTGAGGTTAAAAAGAGCTGTGTGTGGCTTGAAGTCCAAATTGCAATGTGGTCTGCACATAGCAGAGGAGGAGAGTGCTAAGCTCTGGAAGAGGAGAGACACAAGTCCAGCGTGAGTGCTCCCTCAGAGATGAGGACTGTGAGCAACAGGGCCAGCTGAGCCCCTGGCTTTGGGTCTGGGAAGTGGAGATTGTCTCCAGGACATGGCCACTGCAGGACACTCCATGACATGGGGAAAATAAGGATGAAGGGCTTTGTCTGGAAAAGAAAGTTATTAAAAATTTCCCTTCATCATTTCATTGGGAGATTTTTCTCCAAGTTTTTCTCTAATGTAGATGACTGCGAATGACCTATGTGACTAGATAAGCCACAGGCTTGTGTTTCAGGGTATTATTCACATATGTTGTGGAGATGATTACAATAGGGCCAAGCACCCTGGCTGTATCGTAGGAAAGGTAATCACAGTTTGCTTTCTGTGTCTCTGCAGCTGCACTAAAACTCTTTGTCAAGCTGTTTAAATTTTTAGCAGCTGTTAAGTGGATGGAAAGCATGCAGACTTTAAGTCTGTGGATTCAAGAAAAGCACTGATTTAGTTCAGTAATCTAGATTGGGAATTTAATTTATTTTTCTTTTTTTCCTTTCTCCATTTACTCTCTTCCTCTCTGTCTCTCTTTCTTGTTCACATATACACATGTACACACACACATACACACACACACACAGACATACACACACACACACACACACACACACACACACACACACAGCTGCCTTCTGTAGTTCAGTTATCCTAAACAAAATTATGCTTAAAGCAAGCTTTGAGCTTTTTACCTTAAGCTTGTGGTCTGATGATGGTAACATGTTTCTCTCTGTTTGGAAGGCCACAGTGTGGTGAGCACAGGGCAGGGTATCTACACCAGCTCATCAGTGTGGACAACCGAAGCAGAAAAAACTAATGTTTGTTTCTATAGACCAGAACCAACTGCTGTTATGAAATCTTCTTTTAAATTAATTTTATTGAGAAACAAATAGCAACGAGACAGTTTCAAAACAAATTGGCAGGACAGTTTCAATAATTAATACATTGCATATCATTGTCTTTAGAGTGGCTATTCATAGTACAAGATGCAGCATGTGATTCCTGTCTGAACACTTTGAGTACAAATTTTTCTTTTCATTGAATTAAGAGAAAGCAGCTGTATATCTGCCCTATTTTGTATATACAGATACAAACTGGTCCTTCATTTGTATCACCTTTTCTGTTTTGTTTTGTTTGAGATAGGTGTTCCATTGCCATTAAAATATTGTAGGTGTGTGAATTCAGCAAAAGTAATTCAATGTAGTCCAGTAGTCCATAATAGTACTGGGTTATCCATAGGATTGGTAATGTCAGAAGTTGTTGACTTGAGCCTTTTACAGCTCAGCATATTAATATGACTTTACTTTTCATACCTTGTTTTTATACTTTTCTGCTGGATGGTTAAGACCAAGAGAAAGCAAGACTTATATAACAAGAAATGTAACTTCTGTATCTGACAAGGTCAGTCAAATCCCTTCAAGATTTATCCTAAAACCCTGTACCACAGTTTGTAGATAGTCAGTGTCAGCCATGTGGATGAGTCATGGCCATTGCTTGACCAATTTGCTCTCTGTGAAAGCCTGAAAGAATGTTTTCTCTCCATGTGATATTCCTTAGGCACACACTACATCATCGATCACTTTCTTCTGTGGCTCTACAATCCCCTTGATCAGAAAATTTGGGACACAACTGGTTACAGGATATAACAGTACCAGTACTAAATCTTAACATGTTCAAGTTTACCATGAAAGATCACAATCAAAGGACTCCTTCTCCCCTTAGTGGTATTTCTGCTCTGTTTTGTCAGTGGAGCTAGTCATCAAGGAGGTCCTGGCAGAGAAGGGCCAGGATGCCCATGTGCTGCCAAGCCTGGCACATTAGAGTGGACAATTACTTTTCTCAGGCTTGCAGATTCCATCCTGCCTTCCTAATAGCACCTCAAATCTCCCAAGGAATGTCCATTGTATATCCACCAGCTCCTCCATTTCCTCAACCTCTGGTTCAGAATGAGAGAAGAGGAAAACTCACAGCCACCTCCAACCTTCTGTCCTCAGCCACCCTGAACCTTACTTGGGAAGGTCGTGCCCTGGACTGGGAGCCGAGGTGCGGCGTGTATGGTGACTTGCCTGTGGTAATGTCAGCTTGCGTGGTTCTCTGCCCCTGACCTGGCCTGAGCCTCCCCAAGCCTGACTTCTGGTGTCTCACTGGCTCGGGGAGTCCAGTGATTTCCATTTGCATAAACTGGCTAGAGTTTCTGCTTGTTGCTATCAGATGCCTTAAATGACACAAGACAATAAATGTCCATAGGGCGAATGGAGTAAAGGAATGAAGAGAGCACAAGTCACTCACATTGCAAGTCTTTTGTGACTTTTCCTGTCTTATGTCATAATTTAAGAACTGGGTCTTATTGGGATCCCTTAGAGTTTTGATAAGCAGGGAATTTTTATATTTCTCTTTTTGGAGGCAAAGCTGGTTTTAAAAATATTGAGACATAAATATATAGGTATTTATGGAATCTAAAATTCAAAAAGCATAAAAGAGAATGTAAATCTATTTGTAATCATCTTTCTGTAGAATACATATCAGTTGACAAAGTCATGTTTAATACCTGAGTGGAATCTATGGGAGGAATGGTAGAGTTTATGTAGTTAATCTCTTATTATGAGATACTTGAACCTCTTCCAGTTATTCATTCTTATAAATAATCCTGCAGTTAACACTCTCCTCATTAATCCTTGAATACTTAGCACATTATACTCATGATACGTTTTAACAACTATTGAGATAAAGACTCAGTGTTTATAATATTTTACTCATAACAATAACTCTTTTAAAAACTAGACGCAAAAAATCGAGCCCTTTCATTATGGGGTCCATCTTCAGCACAAAACAACATAAAAAAGAAAGGTCTATGTTTCCAATGAAGCAGCTCTATGTAAAATGCTATTGCATTGGGGCCAGGGAGATAGCTCAGTGGTCTAAACACCTGCCTGAAAAGTGCCCGGATCTGGGTTTGATCCTCAGTGCTACACGCCATGCGGGCCATGGAACCCGAGGCATGCTGTGCCAGCTACCCTGGAGGTGCAGGTCTGTACTGCCAGCGCTGGGGAGGCTGACACAGGACAATCACTTCGAGGCTGAGTTGCATAGTGAGACCTTATACCAAATACATAAATAGAAGATTTTTTAAAAAAGATATTGCATTAACTGAGGCCCTTCCGTTTTTAAACCCACCAGATATTAGAGACAAATATGAAAATTCTATCTTTCCAATCCAATGAGATGTTACACCTGCTCTCTTCATCCATTTATGCAAAATATAGTAACAGAACTGTGTATCTGGTAGAGTTCTAGGGCTTGAGGGTACCAAAGTTTTGGGGTTTTGATAAGTAGAGAATTTTTATATTTCTCTTTCTGGAGGCAAAGCTGTTTTTAAAAAATGTGAGACATAAATAATGTGTATTTTTGGTATTTAAAATTCAGAAAGCATAAAAGAGGATGTAAATATAAATAATAGATAGAAAATGGAGGTAAGACCTGTTCTTCACCCTTGAGGTCCTTGCAATGTGGTGGACCTTGTAGATTCACTGATAAGTCACACCTAACAGTATAGTGGTCACTACTCTGGTAGAAGCATGTATACAACGTCTTAGGAGCAGAGAACCAGAAGTACTTTCAAGCTGAACATGCAGAGTCCTCTGATCCCTCTCCCTCTCATGAGAGAGCATTGCTTAAAATGGGAATGTGAGAAACACCTTGAGACAGATAAAGAGCACTGGGGAGGAGAGGCAGAGGCAGAGGGAAGAGGGGAGAGAGAGAGAGACAGAGGAAGAGAGAGGTGGAAGGAGGGAGGAAGAGGAGAGGAAAAGGGAGAAGGAAAGAGAAATTCTCTAAGGAGTCTAAGCATTGGTCAATGACAGAGTTGGCATCATTTAGAGGGGACATTCTAATGGAAGTGTTCTTGTGAGCACTGGCACAGAGGAGAATGGAGTGTGCAGAGGATGTGTCACTTGAAATGCAAGGTTGGGGAGAGAAAAGTGCTCCATCTGCACTGCGTTGATTATTGTTAATGACAAGATAAGGTACTGGCATGGATTTCCACGAGTAAAAGAGAGTCACTGTGTTATCTCTGGCTGCTGCAACAGATTGCTTGGCAGCTGAAGGCAACACAGACTTGCCATCTCACTGCTCCCCACACTAGGTATCTTACCAGATCTCAGTGCTTTGAAATCAACTTGTCTGCTGGTTACATTGCTCTCTGGAGACTTTAGAGGAGAACTTCCTTCTTTGCCTTCCCCAGATCCCAGCAACAATCTGAATTCTTTGGTTCTTGGTCCTTTTTACATATTTTTTTTAATTTTTAATTTTTATTAGCACTAGTATATGGTTGCGATACATAGTAATTACATTCGTCATGGGGAACTGGGACACATACATGACACATCTTAGCTCTTTCTGTGTCCTCTATCCCTCCCCTCCCTGTGCAAGTCTTTCTTGTGTCTTATCATTCTGAACACTTTTCTCTCTTACTTTTACCCTTTAATAAGGGCCCGCCCATCCATATAATCCATGGTAAACTGTTCATATTAAGTCTTAATTTTTATTCACATCTATGAAGTTCCTTTTGGTGAGTAAGGTAATATGTTCACAGATTCTTAGGATTTGCACTGGGGGAGTTGGAGAATTTAGGTCATAGAGCAGGACAGTGGCAATATTGGGTCTATAAAAGAAGACCAGGGTGACATAAGTGGGGAGGATGGCTGGAGAGCAAGAGCTCAGTTCCAAGACCGCTGATGATTTCAGAAAAAACTATCGCAGGGCCATAAAGAAGGAGGAGTGGATGCAAGTAGCAGAATGGGTTGTGACAATGGCCTTTGTGGCAGATGGGGAGAGAGAGACAGATGTGGAAGTGTAAGCAGACAGGGCCCTGAGCACCTTTGCCTATGTATGAGGAGGTTAGACTAGCAGTATGTGCATTAGGGAAGTCAGTAGTGATAATTCAAATTTGGATATCATTAGACAAATAATAATGGAATCTTTACTTTTAAACTTTGAATAGCAAATACTAGATGAAGATATATTCAGGACATGTCTACATCCAGGTAAGAAATAACAGGTGAGAATGCCCAAGAGTGAGAGATGCCAACAGACCGACGTGAGGAGGGTAAAGAAAATGACACAAGATATGAGGAGGACGCTGTAGGAGGAGAGAAGAGAGAAAAAATACAGGAATAGAATAGGGAAGGGATACAGGTCAGGAGGAAGCCAGACAAGGCCTGAAAAAGGAAGGGAAATGGACAGAAATGTCAACAGAGAAAGAAAATGAGAAAAGGACAAACTCAGAGGTTTCTAGCACAAACCGGTTGGCCAATTTAAAGTACTGGTTCACTTGAGTTGTGCTCACAATTGTAAGTTAATAATTTTTAAGACTGTCTTGGAAGATTTATTTGCCTTCGGAGGTTAATCGCTGCCCACAGCCTCTGTTCTGTCAGGCTTCCTACGGTCCTTGAGCGGTGAAGCGCCCACTCAGTGGGCGCATTTGGCCACTCACCCACCTGCATGAAGCGGGGCTGTGCTCTCTGCCTGGCCCTCCCAACGCGCGTCGGTTCATCTCTGGATTGTTTTGTCCCTGGGATTTGGGGGGCGTTGGGGAGATGAGTCGTTAGGCGGTTGCCTTTCCTCAGAGACTGTGCCTGGCTGGCCAGGTGACGCGCAGGTAACCTCCAACCCCCTTCAGGCTGGCACTCCCTTTTACAGGTGTGGGCTGGGGCTGCTCTGAGCTAATTGCATGCCCAAGGTCACAGGTAATGCGAGCTTCTGGGAGAACCCCTAACTCATGACCAGGGCAACAAGGGAGGGGGTCATCAGGATGGGCAGGAGCTCTCAGGAAGACTTCAGGCAAATGGGCACATGGCCTCTGGAGAACTCGGCAGCCAAGGTTCTCAGGAGCTCACTCTGAAGCCTGCCCCACAAGTAACCCTGCCCTAGCACGGTCGGAGGGAAGAGCCACAGTTAAGTGAAAGAGGTTTCCCGAGTAAGGGACATCTCCACTGCTTTCATGTTTATTAGCTCTGAATAGTGGAAGCGGATACTGGAGAGGTTAATCAACTTACCCAAGGTGACCCAGGAGCCCGCAGTGAGGTCAGGGCTCGCGCACCCTGACTCCAACAACTGCGCAGCGCTCTCTCCAGGGAGGGCCCACGCTGGCCATCCAGAGAGGTGAGGTCTCTGCAGCCCGCCTCTGCGCCCAGTCCCCGCGCGCGAGCAGCCCAGGCTGCGCCCTGGGTGCTCGGCGGGGGCGGCAGCGCGCAGGACAGCGGAGACCGCAGGGCTGGGGGCTCAGCCTGAGGAAGACGATGCGCTGCGCGCCCAGGTGAGCTGGGATTGGGGTCTGGGATCTGGAGCCCGTGGCCTCGCGCGCGGGGGCAGGAGATGGCACCGAGGGGGCGGCGGGGGGCGGGGGGCTCGGTGGTGCCCGGGAGCGCGGCGGTGGCGAAGGCGGCAGAAGCTGGGCTCCGAGCTGGGGCCAGTCGCCCGGGTGCCTCGCTCCCGCGCCGCAGGCGGAGTGAAGTGCGGTAAGCGAGCGGGGATCCGGACAGCTAGCCCACGTGTGCGGTGGGAAGCGGGGGGGGCGGGGTGTCAGGGGGTGGGGGGCTCGGGACCCGGACTCCGGAGATCCGCGCTGCTGCAGGGATGGGCGGGCAGCCTACGTAGGACGCGTGGTCCGCGCGGGACCACTGTGGGTTTGGGGCCTCTGCCCTCCATCTGCGTGGGTAAGTACTTGTGAAACTGCATGTGTGGTCACCGGCTGTAGGAGGTTGCGTGTGTGTGTGCGGGGTGAGGGAGGCCAAGGGAGAGACAGGCTCCGTGCATCCATAGCCGTGTGTGTAACTGGATGCGTGTGGTGAGGACTCCGTGGACGCTCCGTGGAACAGAGAGTGAGCTGTGTACGTGTGACAGGAGATGTGTGTCTCGAGCTGTGAGAGTGGCGGGGCGCGTGTGGACGCGCTGTGCTGCAGGAAGCTTTCTCCTTCACTGGCAGGACTGGCGACCATCCTGCAGTTGCCATTCACAGAATCCCACGCCCAGCTAAAGATTCCTTCTCCCCAGGCTTGCTGTACGCCGCCCTGTGTGCGCGGTGTTGTGCCGCGGTGCCTTTAGCCGCCTTTGGAAGAAATGGCTGTGAGACAGTCGGAGATGAAGTCATGGCTTCGGCTGTCTTCCTAGAGTTCAATGGAAAGAAAAATCTTGGCTTGATTTCCCCTGTGGTTCATAGAAATGGACAAAAAAAAAAAAAAAAAAAAAAAAAAAAATGCTTCTTAGGTTTCAGATCTGGTGTGAATCTAAAGTGATTTTGGTGGAGGGGTAGATTTGGTGGAGACAAATTTGCCCTGTCGATCTTCATGCTTGGAAGTATTCACTGGGTCACTCTGGCTTGTAGCGGTTTGTATTTCCCTGTGTGAAATTTGGGCATCAGTGACGGAGAGAAAGTGGTGAATGTTGGCGGTTTGTACGGCTTGGGAAGGAAAGGCAGTGGTGCTGAGGAGCCCCGCAGAGTCCTGTGGAGCAGCTGCCGTCCAGGGAATCTGTAAATGGGAGCAAATTAGTAAAACGTAAAGATGTCTTGTAGCATTCTTAAGTCATTTTAAATCTGGTGCTTATTTTCTTCATACATGAGGAGCTATTCTTACCTATTACATTGCATCATTTCCCTTTTGGGAAGTATTTTTATTATTATTATTTATTACTTTAGAGTGACAGTCATTTAAAGTCTAGGAAAACGGTAGCACTTCAGAGCTAGCAGTAGCATCAGGAGTGTTCAACTATTATGGGGCATATGAGAGTCCCTGGGCTCAGAGGACAAAATGAGATCCTAGTGCCCCAAGGACAAATGTGTCTCTGGTTCCTCCCAGTTGACTGGATTTCACTCCCCTTCTGTTCCCTCTAGGACTCAAGGTAGCCTCTTCCCCACCAATCCAATGTGTCTTCATTGCTTTCGTACACTGCAGCTCCTTGATTCTGTTTCTCCTCTCATTTCCCTCAACTTAACAGACAAGAGGGGAGTTTTCAGAAAGGCATCATGAGCAGCTCACTGCTCCATCTATCTCCTGGGGATGGGAACTCAGATCAACTTTGGCTTCTCATCTTCTTTTGGCTTAATCAATAGTTACCTTTTATCTTGTTCCCTTAATTCTCTTATTGTTTTTCCTTAATTTAATTACTCTTGAATCTACTTTTCCCTCTTTTTATTCACACTGCTATTGCTGGTTCCCAAAGATCCATATTCTGGGATTTTGAGAGATGGGAAAAGATATATAAACTTGTAATGACTGAAAACAATGTGGGACAAATGTGTGAAGAGACCCTGATATTATCACTGTCAAACTAAGGACTTACATCAGTTCTTTGGAGCAATCTGGGTCTTCAGACAGTTGTAGCAGCACTTGACCTAGAGGAAGTCTCTCTACCTTTCTGGTCCTACTTTTTTCATCCATAAAAGATAACAAAGGGTTTCAACTAGCATCTAGTCAGTAGATCATGTACAGAGTTTCTTTCAGCTCTAAAATTCTCTGGTTGCTACTGATGCTTCTGTTTTAGCAAGAAACTTTTCACCTAACCCTATATGTTTGCCTTTTGATATTTAACCATCTTTTCAAAATAAATCTACTTTGGCTTTGGGACAAGTGTAGAGATAAAGGGAAGAGTGTGCAATGTGAGTTGATTTAAATTTGAGCTTGAGGTTTGGCTGTACATGTCAGAACAGAGTTAAGAGAGGTTTCCCATTCTCACAACTCACTAAGTGCCAGTAATTGAGGATTCATCAAGCCTCAGCATCGCTGACATTTTAGGTTAGATAAGTATTTGCTGTACAGGGCTGGCTTGCTGCATTAGAGGATGTTTGGCAATATCCCTAGCTCTCATTAGATGCCAGTAGCAACCCTTGGGTATGACAACCAAACATGTCTCAAGCATTGCTAAATTTCCCCATGGAGGGACAAAATCCCCTCACTACAGTTGAGAATCACTGTTGTAATCCAGATAAGTCCTGTGGCCCTTCACATAAACATCTTACCACAAAAAATTTCTGTGCTGCTGTCTGTTCACCCCTTTCTGTTAGCCACCCGCACACATTTACCTTCATCCCTTGTGGGGTTTTGCTGTCTGGTTGCTATGCCTGGAAATACTCAAGATGCTGCTGAAGGCTGAGAAGCATTTCTGAGGCAATACAATAATAATCTTAATAACTCACATTAATCCAGCCCTTGATGTGTGCCAGGCACATTTCTAAATGCTTTATGTGGATGATCTCATTTAATCTTCATTAAGAATCCTACAAGAGAGAAATTTCTATTACTTTCATTTGAGAAATATGGTGATTCAAACTTAGACAGATTAAATAATATGCCCAAGTTCTCTCAGTTGTGGAATGGCAGACTGTGGGTTGTTTTGAGTGTTGTTTGACTAGTGAGACCGTCATCTGAAGCTCCCCACTCCACTGCCTTGCATGAACGAGACCTTGGTGTAATGGTGTGGGGAAGAACTTAAATATTTTCTTACTCAGGTGTAGAACAAGTCTACCTTGAGGACAAGCTAGAAACTACAGATTTTGAGGTCTATTCAGTTGAAATACTGCAATCTTTTCCTTTTTAAAAATGTATCATCTTCTGTTTCTTATCCAGAAAGAGCTGGAACACATGTGTAGAGTGAGAAGGCCGAGGCTGAGTTGGGTAATGAAGAGGCCCGTGCAGGGGGAGGCGTAGTGGTGAGAGGTGCCGGACAGGTCCCAAGAAGATAGTTGCTTTTCTGTTAGCTGATTCTGCCATGACTATTCCCTAAACTTTAGGTATTTGTTCTGTCAACAGAATTGATGTTACTAATTCTCTCCGTACTCTTTTGGCCCTGCCTTCTGCTTTTTCAGTTCTGCATATATTTGACTTATTATTTTTGAGGCAGGAGAGAGAGCTGTGTATTTTGACACAAGGAAACATAAGTAAAATGTAAATGACTGTCATAAAGATTAACTTATAGGGCTGGCCTTGAACATAGTCAAAATCTGAAAGCCTACCTTGTTGCATACCTATAATGCTAGCATTATGACGACCAAAGGAGGAAGATCTCAAATTTAAGCCTAGCCTGGGAAACTCAGTGAGACCTTGATTCAAAAATAGAGTGTGGGTTAGGGATGAGGCTCAGTGTGAAAGATTTAGGTTCATACACACACACACACACACATACACACACACACACCAATGACTATCTTAGCATTCACTAACAAGCTTAAAAATCCTGGACAAACCTAAGAAGGTTGTCTAAATTTTTAAGAACTTATATCAACAAGTACTTAGGTTTGGTAGCTGCCAGCAAAGAAATAGTACAGCTATGACTTTATACACCCAGATAAACTAGAACTAAAATCTAACTATCTGAGAACTTCAAAGAAGTAATATCTTGTTTAGAGCAATTAAATATTTGGATGATGCAAAGCAGTGAATGGCATAAGACTGAGATAACAGTAACTACTGATAATGAGCTCACATCGCTCACTAAGAATCTACACTTTGCCTCTCATATCAAATTTTAGACAATCCTTTTGTTTTTCTCAGCACCTGGGCTTTTAGGTTGGATTAATTCTGATATTAGCTCTTCTCACATTCTCAGTTTCCCTCCATTTCCACTGCTACCTTGATTTCTTGGTGAGTTTCTTTATCATTTACAGAAACCTCAGAGTCAAAAGTCCTTGTGTATCTTGTTGAGCATCTGGTGAGTGCTGATGACTCTGTAAGGTTAAGCCAAGTGAAGAAGGGAGGGGAATCAAAAGAGTCAAGATATGTTCAGTACGCATACCTATTCCATGAGATAAATATAAATTCTATGTACTCCAGACATGTATGATTTTTTTAAAAAAGAAAGGTCTGCTATCCAACTCTATCTTTTGTTTCGTGTGCAATTGCTTTCTACTTTTGCCTTTTAAAAACACACTGGCACAATGGAGGAGGCAACAAAATTCACATCTGCACTTGCTGTGGCTAAATATTTGGGTATCTCCTTAAAACCTCATGTTTTTAAAGAGAGGCTTGTGAAGGATGATTGAACCACAGGGAAAGAACGGCTAACTGTGATATTAGGAGATAGGGCCTGGTTGGAAGAGGTGGGGAGTAACTGGAGAATAACCTCTTAGGGCAGGTCCCTCTGTCTTAGTTATTCCTCTCTCATTGTGGGGACAAAATACCTAATAACCAGAATTAAGGAAGGAAAGGTTTACTTAGCTCATAGTGGAAGTTTCAGTTCACACTCTGCTGGCTCCACAGCCAAGTGGCACATGGCAGAGGGCAGCAGTTCATGGTGGCAGAAAATAGCAAAAAACAAAGGAAGGGGCAGCGGCTGCACCAGTTAGCAAGCCTCTCTCCCCTCTTTATATTGAGATGCAGATTATCTGCCCAGTGATTGCAAGAGGCTTTGGGGTCCCTGAGATATAAAACATAGCACCCTGTCAGGCTCCTCTGTCTTCCTTTACACTCTGACTGCCCTTAGTTGAACCCTTTTCCTCTGTCCAGGACTGTCCACCAAGCCACCACCTATGCAGGGACTGAAACTTCTGAAACACATGCCCAAATCTACCTCTGTTTACGTTGTGGGTGCTGTATGTTGTCTTAGCAACAAGGAGGCAACACACAGCTCTGCATAGCTGGTGAAAATTTAGAAATCCCAATCAGAAAGTTTCTTTTAAAATGGGATGCTGAACCCATCATCTCCCTCTTCTTCTTAATAATTAGCATCTGTTTTTATTTATTGGTTTTTCTTTTCCCTCGCATGATCACACATCCTCTATCCAAACAAGGCGCTTGCAAATACTCACTCAGAAAGACCTAGCTACTTTGAAACTTGGATTCAACTTAAAAAATATGCAGGCAATATGGATCATGTACCATGAAATTTTGTAGACTTAGTCTTCTTGGATTTGACTATTTATCAGTATTGGTTTTTTCATTTTTGCGTAAGGATCTAAGGCCTGAAAACTTAAAAATAATTATATTGATTAGCAGGTTGTTGTATCCATAAGTATGCTTTTGGATATAAAAAGCCATGTCAACTCTGGCTTGCTTCAGCGAGTGCCAGAATTTACTGAATAGATAATTGTTATTTTCTTATAAATTTAAGGATCCAGAGCCCAGGATGGAGGAGAACAGGATCATCTGCAGAAACCTAGTGCATAGAGATCACAATCCATTTCCATGTTGCTGGTGTTAATCTGACACCCTCCTAAGAGTCTGTGCCAGTTAATTAAAATTTTCAGGAAAAACAATCATATCGATCTAATCATTTATTACTGTGGGGCTACAGTAAAATCATAGCTGCCATGAACTAGCCCTTAAGATTATAGATTTCCCCAGTGACACATGGTCTAGTGGATATCTGAATACACGTTTTCCTCTATCACCCTAGTTAGAAAAGACATAACGTGAACCTAGGTTTGACTTCAAACCCAGAATTTTTCCCTCTCAAAGCAATGTTTAATATAAAAGACGAACAAACAAAAAACTGAACAACAACAAAACATGGTCTCCCCATAGTAGGTGTTTCCTGCACAAGCTCCTGAGCCATTCTTTGTGCTTATGTCCTGTGTTCTGAAACCTCCTGGCTCCTTCCTGTCCTCTTATTTTGTGTTTTGGGGCCTGGCTTCTCATGTAAGTCTGCTTATGTAAGTAATGTCTGCAGGTCAAGTAACTGGGCCATAACTCACAGATTATAACAACAAGGGGAACCCATTGTCTTGCCCTATCTTTACTTTGTACAGTAAAATATTCAGTGTGGATACATCCCAGCCTCTTTTTTAGCAGTGTAAAGAGATCTCTAGATCATGTAACTTTCCTACAAATTTTGTTTTGCCCAGGCTTACTTCCCAATATTTTACTATGTATGAAAATTCATGTGTAAGTGAAATGTTGAAAGAATTTTACAGTAAATGACCATGTTGCCGGGCCTGGTGGCGCATGCCTGTAATCCCAGCACTTGGGAGGCTGAGGCAGGAGGATTGTTGTGAGTTCAAGACCAGCCTGAGCTACAAAAGTGAGCTTAAGGCCAGCCTGAACTGCACAGTGAGACCCTGTCTCAAAAAGACCAAAAAAAAAAAAAAAATGACCATGTGCTCACCGGCTATCTTTTATCACCAATACTTTATTTGAGTTGCTTTATCATAATTCTCTCTGTCCCTCTGCCATTCCATTTTGGGCAGAATAATTCTGAAGAAAGTTGTTATTTATTATTCCAATTTTTTGTAATGGGGGAACTAGAATCAAGGCAGGGGATGCAACTTGACTGAGGTCACTCACAAGAAGATGAGAGAGTTAGCACTGAACTCTGACAGCCTGATTCTTTCAGCCCCCGTTTAATCACCAAGCAGTTCTGTCTCTGCTGGAAAGGAAGAGGGAAAGACACAGTCAAGGTCAGAGGGAACAGGGTGTGACCAGCGCTGAGGTCATCTGAGTCTCAAGGTCTCCCTCCTTCCCTTCCGTTGAGCCATAAAAAGAGTTCACCTTCTAATGAGATCGGGCTCTTCTCATTCCCCAAAGATAAGCAGGCTTTGGACTTTATAACTTACTCCAAATCTCAGGAAAATCTGCTTTATTGAGTACAAGTATTCAGTACATAAAAAATATACTAATCTGAGGGAATTGGTACACACAAGTATTTTATCTTGATCTTGTCCACTTTCCCTTGTCCTTGTCCCCCTTCCTTCTTGCCCTGCCTCAGATACCTTGCCCATCTTCATAAAGTTCATGTTCCTGTTTCCTATAATTTATCTCTTGTTTTACCCTACAGATTATTCATATTTTGGCATTTTTATATAAGATATACCATGTAATATTTAGCTTTCTGTGAATAATTTATTTGCCTCATTACCGTATGACCTCAACTTACTTACATTTTTCTACAAATTACTATAAATTTGTCAGTCTTTTATGGTCAACTAGTACTCCACTGTGTAGATATACCACATTTTCTTTATCCACTCATCAATCAGTGGGCATATAGACACTACTCGATTTAGCTATTATGAGTTGAGCTTTTATTATGGGTATGTGTGTACCACTTTAATATTATATATTTAACCCTTCTTGGAAGAAATAAGAGGCATAGCTGGGTCAAATAAATATCTACTTTTAGTTTTTTAAGCCTTTCCATGTTGATTTCCATAATGGCATACCCTAGATTGTATTTCCACAAATAATGTGGAAGGGTTTCCCACAACCTTGCCAGCATTTCTTGTTGCTTGAGTCGTTGATGATAACTGTTCTTTTTAGTGTAAGAAATCTCAACATCATTGTGATACATATGCATTTCTCTAATGGTCACAGATAACGAGAGGTTTTTCATATGCCCAATGGCCATATACATTTTTTGAGAAGTGCTGGTTTCGGACACCAGTGATTTCATAAAACCAATACATTCTTTTTCTTCTGAACTCTTTAAAATAATTTATGACGATGACAGCCTGGGAAATTGCCATTTTAGATGTCTTCTTAGAGTATTCATAGGACTTTCACATATGTTATCCTGAACTTTATGAGTAGGAGCAGAACTGCACAACAGTTGGGCTGCTGAATATCTCGACCACACTGAACAGCTGGAAGTTGAGCCTTATAGAGACAAAACTCAGGATCTCAAAAGATGCCTGACGCTAAAGCAAAGTTGGTGTTGGTCTTTGCTAGTAATCATTGAGTAACATGAAGTTTTTGAGAGACTATACAAATACTAGTTTATAAAATTAAATGAAGGAGAGAGAGGGAATGATTGAAATTTGAGGTCTTTGTGGGGTAGTATAGTGGTCGAAGCTCCAGGATCAAGAGCCACTGCCTGATATGGGCTGGAAAATCTCTTTTTTGTTCCTCCTCAATTTCTCCATCTATGAAATAGGATAATAGCAATACTTCCTCATATCATGATGTGAACACAAAATAAAGTAATGCACATAAAGATTTACATTGTAAAAATGACATTATATACCTGTTGCTTCTTCTCCCAAGAGCTTTTTCTTTCGTGCCCAATAGGCCTTTCTAAAATCTCTGGATACAGTTTCATCTTTTTATTCCCAAGGTTTCCCAAAACTATTGGGAGAGGTTATGGACAGGCAGCTTTAGAAAGGGATATTTTATTAAGTCTAAGAAAGATGTGGATTCTGCTCCAGAATTTTCACCTTAAAAGCTAGAAGTGGCCAATGTCCTTTGAGACTCAACTGGCGCATTTAATTAGACATGATAATCAACACTTGATACTTGAAGTAGAGAATTCTATATATGCTGTTTTCGTATCCAGGAGATTCATAAAAGGCAAACATGCCACAGAGACTTTTTCCTGGCATGCACAGCAAATAAGGAAATCTAGGCTTCTTAGCCAATGAGGTATTTAAACAGATGTGGAAAACTATTAAAGAGGATTTCAGAAAGGTGTGCTCACCTGGGGGTATTGAATTCCATCCTTGCTGTGTTTCCTGAACTCTCCTAGGACCTGCCAGCATGAATCCTCAGCAGCAGTGTCACAAGCCTGTCTCTTAAAATGCAGATTCCTAGATCTACAGAATCTGTGGATCTGCAGGTGATTTTTTGGTATACTAATGTTTAAGAACCCACAGCTATCAGCTGCATGACTCCTTAAGGTTCAAGGCATTATTTTAATGACTTAACTTGGGTGGGATGCAAATGTAATTTGACTTGCTGTCAATTGTGGAACTCTAAAATTAGTGGTGACATTGGGAATTCTCAGACTTGGCTTTAAGGTCCTGTCCTGTTGAGAAGAGTTTTGTAAGCATATTTCATGATATGGGAGATGGTTTCCCAGCCTGCATACTTGGCTTGGCTGAGAGCAAGTGTGAGACAGCCTCCAGTGCCTGGGACTGTATCATGCAGGAGGCCAACTTGTTAGTACAGCTGACTAATAGCACCTTTTGAACTCACTGGCAGCTATTTTGTAAGTATGTATTTTCAGGTTTTTTTCTATCAGTATTGTGAAGTTAGTACGGATCTTATGTTTATTCCCACTATACCAATGAAGCTACTGAGGTTTAGAAAAGTAATTTGCCCGATGTCATATTAGAGATTGATAGAACTGGGACAGATTACAAGCTATCCTTTGATTTCGAAGGGATGTCAAACTGTCTAGCCCACTACCTATTTTTGTGTGGAATGGAAACTGACAATAATTATTAAATTGCTGAGAAAATATCAAAATCAGAACATTTGTTGCCAAGTAAAAATTATGTAAAATTCAGATTTCATGGCCCATGCATAGATGTTTTGAACACAGATATGCCTATTACATACTAATGTACTATCTGTGGCTGTCTTTACACTGTCATAACAGAACTGAGCAATCGTTATGATGACCTTATGCTCTGAAAAGAAATTTAAAGTATTTGATACAGGAGCTTCAACAGATAAATAAAATGAGCCAACCTCTATGTTAACCTTCTATGCCAACATTTCTCAAGTATCGGTCTTTTGGGTATAGTCCCTTCATAATTCTTGCCACCTTTTCATACCATCTGGAATATTATTTGTGTATCATGTTTATTCAGTTAATTAACTTGCCTTAAATAAATGTATTTTGTAAAGAAATAAAAGTATAAGCAGAAATCAGTACCAAATGTAAGAAATGGAAGGCAACTGTAAAACCAAGTGCAGTCCACACAAAATAATGTATTAGATTTCAGCTAAGTAGTTGGAAGAGACTGTGTTGGTGCTCCTCTCATTTTCCTGCTGATTTCCTAACCATGTCTACACAAACTGAGGTGACTTCCAAAGATAAGTCTGCATTTTTATTTTTGCAAGCCTGCCATTAATCTGCTGGCACTCCCTTGTTCACTATCGCAATGGGTTGGAGGTGCCTAAGAGTCTAAGTCCCACGTGAAGAGGCCTAAGAAGTAAGATGCAGGAGCGTCAGCACCCACACCCCAACTTGAAGCAATTCTGATGCATGTTTTACCCTGTGTCCAAGAACTTCCCTGTGGGACTCAGCTGTAGTAGCTGAATAGAACAGCTTCCATTGGTTGTTCCCATTCCTTCTCTTGTGTCATCAAGAGATTCTTACTAGTGTACCTGGCCCACCAAATTAATGATGTCCATTCGGTTGACACTTCAACATGTGGCTCTTAGGTGGAACCCAATGAAGACAGCAGATGCCCTTGCCAAAGTCTACGAACCTTAGATCTGTTCTTCCTTATTATAAAGGAGAGCTCAGAAAGTACCAGGTAAATTCTGAAAGGTAAATCATCCCCTATTTTCATCAATATAAAGGATAAAGACATAGAAAATAAAAAGAGAACATACTTTCCACCATACGACCTAATAGTACTTAATGCTATCACCCCCTAGTAGCTCGTATCATCCTCTTCCCCCAGTGTAATACAACCAGCAGCATCAGCATTACCTAGGACCTTGTTAGAAATGCAGCTTCACTTCTCTAAACCCAGTACAACAGAAACTTTGGGTGGAGTCCAGCATTTTTGTTTTAACAAGCCTTCTTATGCATGCTTAAACTTCAGAACTGCTGCTCTACAATAAACAGCCTCTCACTTAGTTCTGTCTCACTGCATTCTTGGATTTCATCAGAATTCAGAATGATCTCGGACTTGCTTCCTCCTCTCAAACGTGACTGACTGATGGCTTTCCAGCCTCCGTTTGAGCCTCCCTGAAGTGGATTCTTGCCAAGGCACACAGGTCAATAATTAGATAGTTTCAGGGATTGGAGTAATCTAGCTCTTGGTGAGCTCCACACTCCTCTGGGGATGTCTTCCATCACTCTTCTGGGCCACAAAGGCATGGTGAATGCCTTCTCTAATCAACAGGTAGAATTTGTGTGTCATATCATGCCAAGTATATATGCCATGTCATATCAGATACTTGATGATCATATATTATATCTCTTTCCTCATAAGCCTTTGTTCCCATAAGGTGAGACAATAAAGTTATAAAATTCAAAAACAAATGCTTCTGAATCTTTCCTCTTTCTTCACGAAATTTCCAAGTCCACATTTAATTGGATCTGCTTTCTTTCTCTTTCTGTCTGTCTCGTCTCATTACGCAGTTCAGGTTGGCCAGGCTGGCCTTGAACCTGTGGTGATCCTCCTGTCTCAGCCTCCCAAGTATTCAGATTACCTGTGTGCACCACCGCACTCTGATGGATCTGGAGTTCTTTTTCAATAATCTTATTGTCCTAGTCTTTTGGGGAAACAAGCTCTGCTTTTTAAGAACATCTGGTTTCTAGTAACAGTCTGGGTATATTTTATTCAGTACTACATGAAATAGAAATTTATGTTAAAAACAAACTTTTCCTATAATATATTTTTTCTTTTTAATTTTTTTAAAGAGAGTACAATTCAGGCTCAGAGTACTGTGCTTCAGTCCCCACCGCCTCAGGCCTTACCAGACCTACTCTTCAGGAAGCCTGAGCCAGCACCCCCCCCCCAAAAAAAATACCTTTTCAACTACAGGGCTAAGGAGATGGCTTACTAGTGTAAGTAGTTGCCTGGCGAGCGCAAGGACCTGTGTTCAATCCCTGGTTCCACTAAACAAACAAACAAACAAATAAAATGAAGAGTACAAAATAGTATTAAGACAAAAAATTACAAATGATACAAAATTTCATTTAACAAAATATGAATTTCACCATATTTGTTGTAATGCATAGTGTTGTCTTGCAATTAGTTGTTCATATTACCAGATATATCCATGCAAAATTAGAAGAAAGATAGAACTATATAAGAAATTAAGAAGAGAAAAAGGACAAATAATTGAAAAAAGAAGACAAAACATTCAACATGAACTGCTCCTTTCCATAGACCAGCAGAAATCCACAGTACAGCTGTCCAAACGATCCTGCTTACATCCATAGATATATCTTTCCCTCGCTACCTCTCCTGTGCTCCTCAACTCAGCCATTCCTCCCTTTTGAACAGGTTCATTTCCTTTTCCTAGAATCTATTGCACCCTTCAGAGTTTTTTCTCTTTCAGATTCTCACACTAAGGAGAGAGTACGATATTTGCTCATGTAGGTCTGATCATCCAGTCGTTTTCTCAAGAGGTGGAAAAAACATGCATGGTTCTGGTGGGATTGTGCACTTGGGTATGGCTGGGACTAGAATAGAGTGGTAAGGTGCTGAGGCCAGCAGCAGAATAGGAGTCTGCAATAAAGTATTCCCTGGATTTAGGCTGTTTAAAATATCATTTTTGTGATAAAGACACTAACCTTCCAGCCCAAGAAATGTTTATTTACCTAGGAAGAATATTTTTCTTGGTTATTTTGAAGCAAATTTAAAAATCAGTTTGGATCCCAATTGCATGCAAGCAGCATAGTGATGTCTCAAGTGTAACCGAATTGTCTTCTGTGTGGATTTATAGTTACAGAGAAGGAATGATGAGAAGCATTTTATTTAGGACTGTCTCTTTCTGTGTGGCTTAGCTCAAGTGGCATGCTGACTACTAGCTCTGAAAAGATACAGCTTTTGAAATGTAGGCTATTTTTCTGTTAAGCTGGTTATAAATATTTTACATGTACTCTGCAATTTAGATGTCCTGATAAGCTTATGATATGGGTGGGACACTTATTTACAGAGAGAAATTATTTTTAAAGAGCATGTATCAACTTATTGAGGTTAAAAATAAATTGTCAAGTAGCATCTTAAAATGTGAATGTTTTTCAGAGAACAAAGTCCAAGTAAACAGCCAGTGGGGGGAGAGGAATTCTTTTTCTCCATTTAGTGGGAATTTTCAGATTGCAGGTTTTTGGATGATTCAATATCACTGAAGGTCAAGATAGCCTGAGCTACTGAGAAAGCACAATTATGGTGGCATTTATAACTTTGTCTTAGGCTGCTTGCTTGCGTGATTCTTGTGGAATTCTGTGCTTATATGTGGTTGGGATTAGACTAGAGCGATGAGGTGCTGAGGCCAGTAACAGAATAGGAGTAGTTTGTTATTATCAAACGTCTGCTTGTACTCATACTTACTAGATAGACGGAATCTGCAACAGCATCTAGCTTTTAGCTTTTGCACATCTCCAGTTACTTGAATTCTCCCTAATAACCTCTGTCTGTATCCATTTCACAGCTAGAGAAACGGAAAATGAGATTGATGAACACCGACTTTCGAGTAGAGTTAGTATCAGGGTCAGATTGAGAACTGAGACCCTGTGACCCTTTTGCCCAGCATTTCTTCCATTATGTCAGGTTCCCACTGTTGCTTTGGCTATTAAGATAAATAATGATTTACTTTTTCCTGACAGTTGTCCAAACCAAAGATACTGTACTCTTTGATGTAGAAATTTAACCCCTGTAGGTGAATTCTATAAAGAAGCGAGGTCAATCTAGGCAGAGTTATGCATGAATATCCATCTATGTAACCAAAACCAAAAAATAAAAATAAGAAAAGCAAAGCACAGCAAAGCCAGCAAGCTGAGGTCATGACATAGTTCCAAGTTGGCAGATGTTAGCACTGTATCAAGCTACATCGATCTTTTATTCCAGTAGGTGGGGACTATTCACAGCTGAGCCTTGTGCACACGTTTCTTATAATAGAGATGCAACTACACACCTTCTGTTAACCATTAACGGCTGTTCCACAGCAATATTTCACTATTCTGAAACACAAAGCAAGGGTAATGATGGGGTGCACTTTATTTAAAATTTATAAACCCGAAAAGTGAGAGATCCAATTAGCATTACGTGTCATATGCATGATGATTTCTTCTTTCTTCTATTGACTCTTTTAAGGAATGACCATAATCTGATTATACCCATCAAGTTAAAAAAAACTCAAAAGAATTTGATGGAGTTGTATCTTACTGTAGTCTACTTTTTTTGACAATATTTTGAGTAATTCTGATGGCTTGAGCTTCTCAGAATCTTGAGCAAATATTGATACATTTACTTGTTTCTCACATGGTAGAGAGGTTTGATTCCCTCACTGAACCCGTTTTGCGGACTTGCTGGATTCTTGTTTTAGATTATAATGCTCAAAAGCCATTTCTTTGAAGGAGACTAGTGTAGAAGGCAACTTATTCCTTAGAAGAGGTGATAGGATACAGCATGACTAACAACACACACACACACACACACACACACACACATACACACACAAACTCACACTCAACATAGAATGTCTTGTTGAATTTCAAATTGACACAACTTTTAGACAGGACATACCTTGTATCTGAGAATAGAGGATCCTCTGAGTTGTTTGTCGTTTTAATCATTCAGGTTGTTAATTACAGCTTGTTATGTTTGTTAAGTACCCAGAAATATAAATGTACAAGATAAAGGGATTGGTTCCTCCCACACCTATCACTTTGTTCAATCTTCCCTGCAAGAGTTGCCACTGTAATCACAGCTTTGATTAGCTCTTTCTGGTGAACACCACAGAAAATAGAGCATTGCAATTGATTAATCAAATCAAGATAGATACTAATCACCAACTCCTATGTCATGAGTTTCTTTTCCCTCTAGAAAAAAAAATACAAGAATTCTGCCTTACTGGTTTCTTAAATGACAATAACTTAAAATTTCAATAAACAAACTGCAGCAGTATAAATTACTAAAATATGGCATATTTTTCTTGTGTTTTAACATTGTCAAATGCAGTTCAATGAGATGAGCTTTATCTAATTTTAACTGGTTTTGTTTCTCCAATCTATACCCCAAGACAATGTTGATTTTCATTTATATTATTTGTGACTCTTTTTTATGTATGTAGTACAGGGTGTATGGGGTCTCACTACACAGATCAGACTTGTAGTGATCCTCCTGTTTTCAGCTTCCCAAGCTCTGGGATTACTGGTGTATGCACCACACCCAATCTCAGTTGTCATCTCAGTGCACCCCTGGGGCAGGGCCAGCACAACATGCCAGGGATCAAACTCTTGTCTCTGAGCTTGCCTAAGGAGGTGCTTTAGTCTGCTGAGCTCTTTGGCCAGCCCCATTTGGAATTTTTTTGCAGATAATGGCTGGAACCCAAGTGAACCTTACTCAAGAAGGGAATTTGTTGGTTCACATAATTGGGAAGATTAGGTGCAAAACTGTTTGGATCTTAAGGCTCACATTGTTTAATCAGGATGGTGACATGTTTTGTGTTATAATTCTGCTTTTGTTTGGGTTAGTGCCATTCACAGATTAGCATTTCTACAAGTGGACAGTGATGGCCACCAGTAACTTCATACTGCTTTGCAACACCTGAAAAAATGAGACCCCTTCTTGCAAACAATACAGGGCCAGCCAATAAGCTGATGGAGCCTATGACCAAGAGTGGACTGTTCTGATTGCTTTGCTGATGTGATCATTGCTGCCGTCAGAGACGTAGGAAGGGTGGATCCATAAGGGAAAACCAAGATAGCATTCCAAGAGAAAACAAAATAAATATTCAGCAGAAAGTTATAGCAAAAGCTCATTTTTGTCAGAAGTGTGCCTTGCTGCAGGGAGGGTGAGTGTGACAGGATGACCAGAACTGCAAAATAAAGCTTGGGCTTTGGAATTTGTAGCCTTGCCAGAGAGGAGAGAAGGGAGAGGGAAAATGGAGATGGGAGGGGGAGAAGCAAGAGGTGGGAGGGGAGACGGGAATGTGGTCAGTTCCTAGGTTGGCCACATTTTGGCTGCTTGTCTTTGGAAAGTTGATTGACTTCTGCAGTCCTGTCCTCACCTGCAGAATAGAGATAGTGTCTGAGAGGCTTGAGCAGGAGGAAAACAGGTAAACTCTGGCGCTGTCACTTAGTACAGGGTACTTAATTAAAATGATAAACTTTTGGCTACTTTTTAAATTTAAAGTATTTTCCTCTGGCATGGTATATGTTCCCTCCCACTGAGGAAATCACAAGTTTCCAAACCTCAGTTCTCTCATTTGAAAAAAAAAATCTATGAAGAGGATACAGTACACAGGTGTCTTTCTCAGCATTGATATGACAGTGATCAAGACAGTATCCTGTACCTTCTTACAGTATTTGAGTGAGGAAAGCAAGTCACAAGTTAAAAAAAAAGAAAACGGCTAGCTATAATGTATTCAGATTAAAATGGGGAAAAAAGGATGGAAACATTTGGAAAGTAGAGTCTGAGTTTTATTTTAATTTAAAAATTTTATTTATGTACTTTTAGTTGATACAGGGTCTTGCTACACAGGTAAGGCTCATAGTAACCCTCCTGTCTCAGCCTTGCCAGCCCTGGGATTGCAGGTGTGCACCACCACGCCTGGTTTCAGAGCTGGCTCAGAGTGCCAAGGGGTTCTGGTACTGGCATGGCATGTGGTAGTTGGGATCAAATCATGGTCCCTGCATTTGCCAGGCAGGTTCTTGCCAGGCAGGCACTTAGAATGCCGAGCTATCTGCCCAGCTCTGGGTCTGAGATTTTAGTTAAAAGTGAGATAAGACCTTACTGAGAAAGTGGTATTTGAGTGGCATTCCTGAGGAAGTGAGAGAGATCTTTATGGCCAAATTCCAGTGAGAGGAGATGAGAGTCTGAGGTGAGAGTCTGTTGCGGCCGTCAAACAGCATGGGGCCATGAGAGAAGAATGGGCATGATTGGGAGGGAGCTTGGAGAGGCTAAGTCAGGGACACTCTGTTGGCAGAGATAAAAGGTTTTGATTTCATTCTAAGTGTGACAGGAAGCCACTGAAATTCTACATACTAGAACTCTGGTTACTGGTAGAAGAAGAGATAACAGTGGGTAGGCCGAGACTGTGAAGGAGAAATGCCAATATTCCAGAGACAGAAGATGGAGCATGGGGACAAGATGTGCCAGTTCTGACAGGAATTAAAACAATAGGATTAAAAAATCATTTTCAAGCAAAAGGGAACAAGTGTGCTCTTGGTTTGGCTACAGAGTGTGAGCAAAAGAAGTTTCTTGCTTGAGTAACTGCATAAATGGTGGGGCGCTGACTAAGGTGGAGAACCCTGAAATGGGAAAGCAGATTTGATTTTGGGGGTGGGAAAGGAAGAGTTCAACTTCGAATGTATTTTAGTCATCTAGCTTGAAATGTCAGGTGGGCAATTAGAGTCTAAGAAAGGCCTGGGCTAGAGATATAACCTTGGGAGTCTTCCGTGAATAGGATATATTTTAAGCCACTCAAATAAATATAATTACCTCAGGAATGATTTTAGAGACAGGAGAAAAGACGATTGAGCCTTGTCACATAATGTCAGGGCTTTTTACTTGTGTGTTTCAAGAAAAATGTCATTCTGAGACCTGGAAAGAGCTACTCTGCTTGGGGTAAGGGGAAGGGGCTCAGAGTTCTGAAGACTGAAACTTCCTCTCATTTACGATAATTTCAGAAATGCCCACAAAAACCTCACATGAGGCTTATAGTCTCCAATAACAAATATTGAAGTAGATAGAACACCTCTCATATCCTTCCAGCCTTGGTGGTTGTCCAATCTGTTCCTGGCTGCTGGCCTCGTGTATTTGGTTCTCCTGGGGAAGAGAACTAAGGCTGTTTCATAGCTTTGTTATTTGGATAAACAGATTTAGTAGTATTTCTTAGTAAGATTCAATTAGCAAAATATTATATAATATCAGAGCTGCAAGTGAGCTCAAAGATGATCTCGTCCAGTCTCTTATATTTACTGAAATATCAATGATTCTCTAAAGCAAAATGGACCTGCTCTGGTGAATCCTGGAAAAGACATCTGGGATGTGCCCCTGTGCTCTCTGATTTGCTATGTTGTGGAAAAAAATACAATGAAAAAATTTAAGTGGTCTTTACGGAAATGAAACTGTGGAGGTATGAGAGCCAATTTTTTAAGAGATTAGTGAAATTATTCCAATTGAGGGTATGCTAGAGGGTCTATGCTAAAGAAGCTATCAGGAACTTAAAAATAACTCTTCTTTGAATGGGATTTGTTAGCTTGAGGTTCCAGGATGGGCCTGGTGTTTCTGGATTCCTGGGTTTATGAATGTGTGTATGTATGTATGTATGTGCATGCATTTTTCCAGGGTAGAGAGTTCTTAGAGCATTTTCTAGATTCCTGAGATTAGCTATGATTACTCACCATAAAAATGTTTTTTAAACAAACCAGAAAATCTTTATCGGCAACAAATTATATAACCACTTTAGGCTATGTACTATTTTAATCATAAGAATGTGGCTGCCTATTTTCACTTGTTATTGTCATTATGTATGTCCTAGAAAGTAGCAAGGCCTCTTGAAAAATTAAAAAAAAAAGAAACAACAACTAATAAATGGATTAAAAAAATATATATTTTACCACACTCAGCTCTACCATACTTTGACATACCAATTATTTTTTTGCTATGGTATTGTTTAGCAAATATTTCAAAAACAGTAAGCAGGAAACAATGATTATTTGGTATTTTTTTCCCTTTGACAAGGACTTTCATTTTCTTATGTTACTCTCCTGTCTAACTTCTTTTTATTCCTCCATGGTAGGACCTTGTGGCCACTGAAATCCAGCTCATCCATGCCTATTTCCTGTAATGGACAAACTTGATGCTAATGTGAGGTATGTTAAGTTTCTGTATAAATTGTTGACCTTCCTACTAGGAAGCCTCTCAAGGGTGTTGTAGTAGAGTTACAGAATTAATGCATGTGAGTTTTCCTCTGTTTCATACAAACTTCACTGTTTTACAAGTATGGTGCTGTTTTGTTGTTAACATTTTATCATTTCAGTTTACATAATAAGTGTAATATGGATGCAAATGTTTCCAGCTGCCTACACTAAAAGTTGTGCTTTGGCAATGTCTTTTAAAAACAGATACTTATTTTCTCCAATAAGATGCATTTAAATGGGGTAAAATGGCTTAAGAATATCTATCTGTACATCTAGGTTTTATATATAAATTTGAGTAGCTACTTCTAGCAGCTTCTAGTGTGTTTTCTTCCTGTCAACCAGGGTGTCAGATTGTATGATACAGTTACGTGACATAAGATGGTCTGTATGGTATATTTTGTAAAGCTAAATGGTTTTTGTTTTATTTTCCTATGATTTCCTGCAAAACTTAAAGAAACAGGAAGATGAGTTTTAGGGATTTTGTTTCTCTTAAAGGTGTGCTCCATTTTATTTGACACAAACTAGTAGTGTACAAAATTATACTGCGTAAAGCATAAGTGGTATGTCTTTGAAAATGGGATTATTCATAGACACCAGCAGCAGAAAAACTTACTTAGAAGCACATTCCTTGTGAGCAGGTATGGTGCTATACACCTGTGACCCCAGTGCTCTGAGAGGCTGACGTAGGATTTCAAGTTCGAGCCCACCTTGGATAGCTTAGTACCTTAGGAGGCGCTGCCTCAAGAATTCTAGAAAAGGCTTGAGGGCAGCTCACACGAAAGCCCTGGGTTGGTCCTCCCACCACCACAAGGAAAGCAAAAAGAAACAAAAAGCAAAATCCTCATGTGCAGTCGCAGGAACCTTTGTCTTTCACTCAAGACACTGGCAAGTTTGTTTGAGGTCTAAAAATTAGAGGCATCATGGCTCTGTGTTTGAGGTAGTGGAAAGCTGTGACAAATGGCCTCTGTCAAGAATTTTGGCAGGAGCTCTAGTGCAGTGTCATTGAAGTTCTGCTATCATTGCTCTAGGGGACTCCTCAAGAGAAGAAGGTATCTCATGATGTGTGTGCTATCACTGACACATGGCAGGTACTTCATAAAGAGCTGTTGATCAGCTAGTAATTGAATATATATGTGCATATATATATGTATATTATATATGCACATATATTGCTTATCTAAAATAAAGACTATATATTTAATAAAAAAATTTTTTGTGCTGTCAGTAGAAAACATTGTGAACATTATTACTAAGTTCACGAACTTGATGCAAAGTCTTAGGATTTTCACACAGATTTTAAGCTTAGTGGCATGTATTTAATTTTCTTTTGAAAGCTTGTTATATTGTTTGCACAGAGAAAGTATAAAGGAACCCAGAGAATCTCAATTTTATTTTTGCTGATTAAAAGACAAGCAAGAGCACCGTCGACAGTGATCAGTTATGAGATTTTTTTAAGTTCAAGACACCGGAACAAACTAGATCAGTTGGTCAAAACATGCTTTTTAGAAGGATAATTCCTATGTCATAATCCCTTCCACTGCTAGCTTTTAAAGCATTTATTTTTAGAAGCATCGGAGTCTGATGGCAGGAAACAACTCAATTATGTGAGTGTTAGCCATTCTCTGGGGTGCTGGGCACAACAGTGCACAGAGAAGATGCTACGCACCCCAGCATCCGGTCTCTGGGGTGTCCTCTTGTCAGTTTTCTTGCCGGATCCCATCAGCACATGCTCACCCTCGCCACCACCCCCTCCAGCCCACAATATTAGTAACAGGCAAATGTCACCGCTGTGCCTCTCATTTCCTCTCTAGCACAGCCTCTCATGTCCAGAATAAAGAAGGTCTTGACTCACATTTACCAGTTGTGATGCATGTATCATTAGTAATGAATAATGAATTTGGGACTTTTAAATTAAAAAATTACAAAATTTAATCCAAGATTACCCTTTTTCATGGAGATCAATTTTATTTTGTCATTTAGAGTACTGAAATGAAATTTCCTATTTATTTATTTATTTATTTATCACAGAACCAGGGATTGAACTCAGGTCCTTGTGCTTGCCAGAGAACCACTTATTCCACTGAGCCATCTCCCCGGCCCCTAAATTTTATTTATTTATTTTATTTTTATTTTATTGAAGTACAAACATCAATGAGACAAATTTAAGATACCTTGTCAAGATGAATTTGATAAGTTACTACATTGCAAACTGTTTTCGTAATGTTTTGGTATTGTAGAAGGTGGATACATGATATACTTACAGACATTATTATAGCATATGTCTCTTATCAGTAAATTAAGAGAGTGTAGCTATTTATTTACCTTATTTTTAATACCTGAATTACATCAAAGATTCAAGAATTAATACTTTCTACCTTCTTATTTTCCTAGTGGCTGTCCATAGTACTAGAAGCTGACATAATATCCTGTCCAACCACCATTAGTGCAAATCTTGCCTCTCATAGAATTATGTAGAAGCACAGTGTTATCTATCCCAACTGTACTGTCCATGCACACACATCATGATTCTTCCTTTCTATACCCCTTCCTTTCTCTACACCTGTCAAAGATGGGCACTCCATTATCATTCAAATAATTTAGGTGCCTGAGCTCGATGACACAATCCAACACAGTCCAGCATTCCACAACAATAGTGAGTTATCTGAAGAAGTTGTGAACCATGGCCATTTGCAACTTAACTTATTATTATGGCCCCGTGGTGTATACCTCATTTTTATACTTTTCTGCTGGATGGTTAAGACCTAGATAGAGCAAGACCTATATCCAACACATGTACTTTTTGTTTCTTATCAGGTCAGTGAAGTCTCCTCAGGGTTTATCTGGTAGTCCTGTACCTTATTCTGTAGATCCTTTGTCTGTGTCATCCATGTGGATGAGTCACGGCCAATGCTTGAGAAGTTTGCTCTCTGTGAGAGCTTGAGAGAAAGTTTTCTCTCCATGTAACTCTCCCCAGGCACACTATAAAACTTCGATCTCTTTCCTCTGTGACTCCATAATCTCCTTGTTCAGAAAATTTGGAGCTCACCTGAGTTTCACGATGTTGCAGTACAGGTTCTCCTATGTCCTGAGTCTTCGCTGACCTTGAAAGGCTAGGGCCAAAATGTTGGCTGGCCTTGTGGCTCTTCCATTTCTCCAATTCTGATCTGTGAACTTAGGTTGTTAACCATCCAGAAGAAAAGCTGATTAGTATCCTGCAGCATATGCCATTCACTTTGCCTTATTGGACTCAATTGTTTTTAGTTGTTGTTGTACATTTCCATTTGCATTTCTTCTTTTCGCTTGTTGTACTAGGGAGACTATATGATATTTACACATGTGTGTCTGGTTTATTTCAGTTATGAGTATATCTTCAAGTGGCATCCACTTCAACATAAATGCTTCAAGCTTATCATTCTTAATAGCTGAGTAATACTCCATTATATAGAAATTCCACGTCTTTTTCAAACATTCCTCATGTGATGGACATCTTGGTTGTTTCCAAGATTTTGTTATCACAAATTGTGCTGCTATAAACATAGGTACACATATATCACTATGATACAATGTTTTCAGTTCCTCTGGGAAAATACCCAGTAGGGGGATAGCTGGCTTGAATGGGATTTCTAGTCCTGCTCTTTTGAGGAGTCTCCACACTGACCTCCACAAAGGTTATACCAGTCTACATTCCCACCAGCAGTGGAGAAGTGTTCCCTTTTCCCCACAACCTCTCCAACATTTGTTGTTCATTGATTTCCCTATGATAGGCATTCTTTCTGGAGTGAGATGGTATCTCAGTGTTGTTTTTATTTGCATTTCACGAATGTGGAGCATTTTTTCATATATTTATTCGCTTCTTTAATTTCGTCCTGTGAGAAGTGTGTATTCATCTCAGATGTCCATTTATGAATTGGGTCTTTAAATTTGAGGGCCCTGTTATATCTTAGTTCTTTATATATTCTAGAGAGCAGACCGTTGTCTGATTGCTTATTAGTTAGGATTTTTTCAAAATTTGTGGGTTGTCTTTTCACTCTATTGACAATTTCTTTTGACACACAGAAGCTCCTCAATAAGAGTTGATACCAGTTGTTGATTCTTTCAAGTGCTACCTGTGTGAATATATGTTTGTTCATAAACTCTTTACCTACCCCTATGTCTTCAAGAGTTCCTCCTACATTCTCTTTCAGGAGATTGAGTATTTCTGTTTTAATGTTTAGATCTTTAATCCAGTTTGATTCTAACTTAGTGTATGGTGATAGAGCTGGGTCAAGTTTTAGTTTTTGGCATGCAGAAAGCCAGTTTTGCCAGCACCATTTGTTAAAGAGGCTATCGTTCTTCCAGTAAGTATGATTGGCCCCTTTGTGGAAGATCAGATGGCTGAGGATGTTCATAGATGCTTCTGCACCTTCTAATCTATTCCATTGATCCTCAGGTCTATTTTGTTGCCAAAACCATGTTGATTTTATCACAGTGGCTTTGTAGTATAATTTCAAGTCAGGAATTGTGATGCCTCCCGCTTTGTCTTTATTGGCCATGATTACCTTTACTTTCCTAGGTCGTTTGTGGTTCCAAATAAATTTTAGGAATGATTTCTCTATGTCTGGGAGGTATGCAGCTGGCAGTTTGATAGGGATTGCATTAAATCTGTACCACAATTTTGGGAGTATCGCCATCTTCACAATGTTGGTTCTTCCTATCCAGGAAGATGGAATATCTTTCCATTTTCTGAAATCCTCTATAATCTCTTTTCTAAGAGTGTTATAATTTTCTGTGAAAAGATCTTTGACTTCCTTGGATAAGTGAATGCCAAGGTATTTCATTTTCCATGGTGCTACTGTAAGAGGTATTGTTTCTATCGTTTCCCTTTCAGTGTGGTTGTTCTCTGTGTAGATGAATGCTATTGACTTTTGAATATTGACTTTGAATCCTGCTATACTAGTGAATTTCTGCATCAGTTCCAGTAGTTTCTTGGTGGAATTTTTGGAGTCTTCCAAGTAAAGTATCATGTCATCTGCAAATAGTGATAATTTAACTTCTTCTTTACCTATTCTTTTTCCCTTTATTTCTCCCTTTTTTCTAATGACTGTTGCTAAGGATTCCAAAACTATATTGAATAGGAGGGGTGATAGAGGACATCCTTGTCTTGTACCTGATTTAAGAGTAAAAGATTTCAGTTTTTCCCCACTTAGGATTTTATTTGCTTTTGGGTTGTCATAGATGGCTTTTATCAAGTTAAGGTAAAGTCCATCTATTCCAATTTTCTGTAGGACCTTGAACATGAATGAGTGTTGGACTTTGTCAAAAGCTTACTCTGCATCAATTGAGATGATCATGTGGTTTTCAGATTTCAGTCTATTAATATAGTGCATTACATTTATAGATTTTCGAATATTGAACCATCCTTGCATCCCTGGGATGAATCCTACCTGGTCATGGTGTATGATCTTCTTGATGATTTGCTGTATTCTATTTGCCAAGATTTTACTGAGTATTTTTGCATCTATGTTCATGAGGGAGATTGGCCTGTAGTTCCCCTTTTTGATTCTGTCTTTCCCTGGTTTTGGAATCAGTATTATACTTGCCTCCAGAAATGATTTTGGGAGGACTGCTTCCTTTCCAATTTCATTGAAGAGTTTGTTGAGTGTGGGGATTATGTGTTCTATAAATTTGTTGTAGAATTCAGCTGTGAATCCATCAGGACCTGGACTATTCTTTGTTGGTAGGCTTTTTATTATGTTTCATATTTTGTTGGCTGTTATTGGCTTATTGAGAGTTGTCATATCTTCTTGGTTCAGTTTTGGTATTTTAGACCTTTTGAGGCATCTGTCCACTTCTTCTGTGTCTCCTATTCTGTGAGTGTTAAGATTCTCCAAGCAACTATTTATAATCTTCTGAATTTCTGCTAGGTCTAAGGTGATTTTACCCTTTTCATTCCTTATTGCATGTACTTGAATTTTCTCTTGCCTCTTTTTGATGAGGTTGGCTAGAGGCTTATCAACTTTATTTAGTTTTTCAAAGAACCAAAGTTTTCATTTGTGGATTCACTGAACTGTTTTCTTCATCTCAATTGAATTAATTTCTGCTCTAATCCTTATTATTTCTTTCCATCTTTGCGCTCTGGGTTTTGTTTGCTCTTCTTTTTCTAGTTGTTGGAGGTGCAACATTAGGGTACTAATTTGTTCCCATTTCTGTTTTCCTAATGTGTGAGTTCATATATGATTTTCCCTCTAAGAACTGCTTTCATTGCATCCCATCAATTCCAAAAGGTTGTGCTTGAATTTTCGTTGAATTGTAGATATTGTTGAATTTCTTCTGTGACCCATTGATTGTTGAGTAGGGTGTTGTTTCGCTTCCATGAATTCAGCGGGTTTTTCTGGTTTCTTTTGTCATTTATTTCCAGTTTCATTGCACTGTCGTCAGATAATATGCATGGGATAATTTTTGTGTTCTTGCATATATTTACGCATGACCTCTGGACTAGTACGTGGTCTATTTTGGAAAATGACTCATATGCAGCTTAAAAAAATGTGTACTCAGCTGTGGTTGGTTGGAACACTCTGTATATGTCCACCAGGTCCATTTGTTCCAAGCTCTGGTTCAGTTCTGCTACTTTCTTGCTAATTTTTTGTCTGGATGATCTATCTTTTTGAGATAAGGGGTGTTAAGGTCTCCTGTTAAGATTGTGTTCTTAGACATTAGGTTTTTCATGTCCATTAAGATTTTTCTTACATAGTTGGGTGCTCCTGTGTTTGGTGTGCAGATATTTATGAGTGTTACTTCTTGCTCTTGAAATTTTCCCCTGACCAATATATAGTGGCCTTCTTTGTGTCGTTTGATCATTCTTGGTTTGAAGTTGAGACTGTCTGAGAACAGAATTGCTACTCCTGCTTTTTTCTGAGGTGATGGGGCATGTAGTATTGTTTTCCATCCTTTGACTTTGAGCCTATGAATGTCCTTTTGAGTTAAGTGTGTTTCTTGTATACAGCATATTGTTGGATTTTGTTTCCTAATCCACTGTGCCAGTCTATTTCTCTTAATTGGAGGATTGAGTCCATTTACATTGATGGTTATAATTGAAATGTGCTGACTTATGTTTGTCATGTTATTTACCCCTTGGTGTTGTTTACTCCTCTGTATCCTGTGTTTAATTGTCCTGTTTAGTAGGTTCCTTCCATTCTCACTCATGGAGTTCTGGTCATTGTGGTCTCTCTCTAGAATATGTTTCAGTAGCCTGTGAAGGGTACTTTGTCATTATGAAAGTCTTTAGTTGTCCTTTGTTGTGGAAGTATTTCACTTCTCCATCAAACTTGAAAGACAGTTTTGCAGGGTATCATAATCTGGGCTGGAATTTGTTTTCGTGTAAGACTTGAAGAACTCTGCTCCATGCTCTCCTTGCCTTCATTGTTTGTGTAAAGAAGTCAGCTGTAATACTCATAGGTTTTCCTTTGAATGTGATCTCCTTCTGCTCTCTAGCATCTTTCAGTATATTATTTTTGTGTTGGATTTTTGGGATCTTAACTATTATATGTCTCAGTGTGTTTCTACTTGGGTTGAAGTTATTTGGTGTTCTCTGTGCTTCTGTGACCTGAATGTTGGATTGTTTCCTCATATTTGGGAAGTTTTCTGCAATTACTTCTCCCCAAATTCTTTTTATGTTATTTGTATTGACTCCTTCATTCTTGTTGATACCAATTATTCTCACATTGTTCATCCTGGCGTCATCTTGCAGGTGATGGATTATTTTTTCCTGAATTCTCGTTGTTTTTAAGAGATCCTTTCTCATCTTTTCACTAGCTGCACTGGCATCTTCAAGATCTGAAACTCTGTCTTTGCTTTCACTCAAATGGTTTTGTAGACTTGTGATTGATATTTTTAGTTCTTCTATATCTCTTTGACTCTGTTTCATGCATTCTCTTTCTTTTCTGTATTGCTCATTCAAGGAATCCATCCTATTTCTGATCTCCTCAAATTTTTTAATCCATGTCTTCTTTAGAGGTAGTTATTAATTCTTTTTCTGCAGTGTTTCTTCCAAGTTGGGTTTCCGTCTTCTTTAGAGGTAGTTATTAATTCTTTTTCTGCAGTGTTTCTTCCAAGTTGGGTTTCCCCTGTATATTTATGGACTTGTTTCTGTATTTCAGATGCTATGGTTTCAAAGAATTCTTTTTTTTCAAAGAATTCTTTTTTCATTTTAGAAATTATTTCTGCTTTGAGTTCCTCATGACCTTTCTGCTGTTGTTTCTTTGCTTCAGATGCTGTTAATTCATTTGTTTCAGCTGGAATAGTGCTCTCTGCACTTGTTCTGGGTGAGCATTTTTTTTTTCCACCCAACGTTTCTGGAATTGATTCTTTATTTCAGATACTATGTATTCAGATATTTCTTTTTCAATTTGGGGAATTACTTCTCGTTTAATTTCCTCTATATCTTTCTGCTGTTGTTCCTTTGCTGCTGTATCTGTTACTTCATTCGTTGCAGCTGAGCTAGTGTCCTCTGCCCTTCCTGATGGACTTGAAGTCTGGGATTGCATTTTTCCCCTTCTCTTTGTCATTTTGTATAGCACTGACCTTTGACCTTTGGTGTAGAGTTTTGGTGCAGCTATAACCTTAGCTTGTTATGAGATTTGGGAGCCAGTCTATTAAGTTTTAGATTATCCAGGTATGCCTATCCTGGATTTAGCTGCTGCGTTCAGTTCCTTTTTACTGCAGCTCCTGTGGTTCCCCTCTGTTGGTTCCATGAACCGAACTGGGATGCAGAGCAAGCAATGAAAATTCCCACTGTTTTGGCTGTGGGGTGAGGATCCAGAAAATTGCCAGGATCAGCCCTCCTGTGTCAGGAAGGTTGCTCTCTAGGTGGGTGGGCCTGGGCTTGGTGGGTCTGCTGGGCTCCCAAAAGGATAGTGGATGATCTTATTCACCAGGCAGGCTGCACTGGGTCAGCCAGCCTGTGCTGGGTCTGGGTCTACAGGCTGGAACCCGAAAAGGCTGGCAGAGGTCCCTC
>PVKA01003390.1:56097-110552 GCA_004027165.1 Ctenomys sociabilis
TCTTGGGCCGGGGGGTAGGGGGGTGGGGGGAGGCCGGGAATCCCTGGGGAATGTCTCTCCGGCATGATGGGCCTGGAGGTCTACACTATCTGAACTTTGATGCCCAGGGAGTCGGGGAAATTCCCACTTGCCCAGTGGGTTTTAGGGCAGGGGATCCGGGGAGGTGCTGGTGAGTGGGTCCTGAGGTTTCAGGGTGGTCACTGACGTGGAGGGCTTCAGGTGGGGATCCAGGTAGCATGCGTGGGTAGAAGCCAAAGGTTGTCCCTCAGACTCACCACCACACGCTCACTGATCTGGGAAGCCTGGTGAGTTGTGCAAATTCCCACTCATTGGGAGAGCTTGGGGCCGGATCCAGGCGGCCACGGGAGTCAGCTGCTGTCTCAGGCAGGTCTCTGGTGCTGGGCGGGTTTGGGCAGGATCTAGGAAGATGGTGGAGTCATAAATTTTCTTGCTATATAAATTTATTTAACATTCAAGGGTCAGTTTAAAGAAAAACACATAACATAAAAAATATGTATTAATAAATGAATGTGAAGGCCCTGGAGATAGCTCAGAGGCTTAAGTGCCTGCCTGGCAAGGGCAAAGTCCTGAGTTAGATCCCCAGCACCAAAAAATAAAATAACAAAATAAATGAATGTATGAACAAAACATAGTGCTATGCAAGCGACTAAGGACTAGAAAGTGACATTCCAGCTGACATTAGAGAGACAGTGAACTCTGTGATGCCGCTAGGAGCACGCGGAAGCTCTTCTTGTCTGAGGGGTTGGCTGTCTTTCTATGGAGAAGTACCTACACAGTAAGATGGGCATGCAAGGGGCTGGATCCCTAGCACGAAAAGTCATCATTTTACTTGCTCTCAGTACAGAGGAAAATGAAGGAACTGAGCAGGACAAAACATCCAGGAGAGCGAGCAGGATGCTGGGGCTCTGATTAGCAAGGGCTAAGACAACCAATAGCATAGCGATAAGGAGCTCTCAGAACACTTAGGGTGAAAACAACGAAACAAAACAAGCATATATGTACTGACCTCTTTAGAACTCAGCCTTTCAGGAAAATTTTCTAGATTAGCTATAAACTGAGTATTAAATGTTTGCTATATTGTATGTTCAAGGTTGTCTTGAGCTATAAACTTATCTTTTATTATCCCGTTCAATTTTTAAAACAATGCTAGGAGGCACATACCATTACTATCTTCCATTTAACAGTGACGGGCAACTAAGACAAAGAGGTTGAATAACGTGTTCAGAGACACATTTCTATTCTGTCTTCTGTTTCATTATGGATATTTTCAGTAAGTATGTGGATTTATATTTGTGTATGTGTGTGCACCTCTGTATTTAATTTTGAGTGGTGGCTGAGCTGACATCCCTGTGTGGGGAAAGAAATGTAGTTTACAGGAAAGAATGTTTATTTGTGAATGGACGTCCAACAGGAATAGGAAGGGGGAGACTATAAATATCCTGGGGAAATTTCAGAAGTGTGAGTGAAAGCCTCACTCTTTCACAGGCTGAAATTTATTCCCAGTTATCAAGGGACAAAGAAGTCTTACTTGACATTTAGTGCTAAATAAAATAGCGTACATTTAAGCATTTTGTTAGCCTCACTACATCTTTTGTTTTTTGTTTGTGTTTTCTTTCAATTAATTAACTATTAGTATGATGATGTTGATGATGACGATGATACAGTACCATGGATCTAACTTGGGACCTTGCACTTGCTAGGTAAGCGCTTATGCCACTGAGCTATCTCCCCAGCCCTTGCAACTTCTTTTAATTGAGCTTGCTAATTCAGCCTGATTCTTGCTGTTTTGTTTCTGTCAACACTCTTGGCTGGAAACATTAGGAACTAACACTAGCTAATTTGGGGGCAGTTGTCACGTACAGGCTCAAAGAATTAAGATGAAAAATGCTGAAGACCTTGTTTGGAAATAAAGGACTTTGGGATTTCTAGGAGAGCCAGGAAGTGAAAAATTGCCAAGATCTTATTATTACATTTCTTCATTTTTGGCATTAATTACACTCCTAACTGATGTGCTAGGAGAAGTCAGATAAATACCTTTTTTCAAGCTCTCAGAGTCTGACTCTGAGACAGCATGTAAGTAGAGATGAACATAAAGACAAAAGAACCCTAAGAGTGGGGCTGGGGAGATAGCTCAGCTGTCTAAGCGCCTGCTTGGTAAGCACAAGGACTTGGATACAAGGACCCAGATTCAATCCCTGGTATCATCCTGAAAGCCCAGATGTACAGTCCTAGCCCCAGAAACAGAGCATGGTGGTGCACATCTGTAGTCCCAGTGCTGGGGAGGCTGAGACAGGAAGATCACTACAAATCTGAGCTGCATAGCAAGACCCAGTACCAAATAACTAACTAAATAAAAGATTTTAAAAAATTTTTGGAAAAAGAACCCTAGTGAGATATGCAGTCAGTCTCGTTCTAAGTGAATTATAAGGTAAGAAAAGAAATACCATGTCTTGATTTTTGAAGTTAAGAGACACAGGGCTAGCATTGTTCTGCTAGGGACTCCATTGCAGGGAGAGCAGTGGATGTAGGGTAAGTTCACTCAGGAGGAAATGCCTCAGTGCATCCGGTTCCAGCTGGAGAGGTGAGTCCCTGCCCAGGGCTGTCCCTCAGTAAATAGTGCCCCACAAATTTAGCAAGCAGCAGGCAGCTTTTGCTAGATAATCTGACACCTACCTTATTCCTTTGTTTGGTCCCTTTTCTCCTTGGGGCCCTGGAGGAGGCAGCTGTGTTCCTTTGAAGGGAAGATGGGAATGGTGGCTTTGCGGATGCCACCACAGGAGCTGCTCTTCTCAGCACTGCTTCCTGGCTTACATGTGGGAAGTGACCCCCGTCCCCAGGTCTTTTCTGTCCCTGAGCCCACAAGGATGCATGCTGGGACCTGAAAATAGCCCCTGACTTCCCATGTGTGCTTTCTTTCCACTGCCAGAGTCTTGTCCTGGTGTGGTTTTCCTCAGTTCCAGGGATACCCCTGAGAGTATCCTGGGCTCTGGCCTGTCCTTTACTTCGTGCTGTTCATTGCATTTAAAAATTTCTCTTTTATAAACATATTTTCTAGGAGTTTCTAATTCCAGAAAGTACAGCTTTCATGCAGGAGGTAAATACATGAAGAAATGCCCGTATATATGTATGACTTCATACTTCAAAGAAGCCTGCCTACCATAGATAATGACACTAGGCCTGGAATGGAGAAAGTTTTATATTTTGATTAGTTTTCATTGCAGCTGCTTTCAGCCTTAACTCAACTCCTTCCCTGCTGCGTTCTTTACCATTTCCTTCTTTGCTGCCCCTGCGGTTTCTGGGGTGCCTTCTCTCTTCAATCAGAGCATCCTCATTTCACATTCTGTTTCTTCTCTACAAAATAATTATGTGCTTTCTTATTAATGCTTCTCATTAGCAACCAGGAAGCACCTTATAAGAATTATAAATCCTATAAACGGTAGAATGTTCCTTCTTTTGCCAGGATTGCAGGAAAATGAAAGCCGAATTTACAGTTACTACTAGCAAGGGCAGACAGTCTCTAGTGGTAGTACGGCTGTAACAACCTTTCATTTTATTTGTCCAACGTTTTTTTTCTCCATGCCTTGTTTAATTTGCTTTCTTGATAAAATATTTTATTTTTCATTTTTGTAAGCTGCTTGAAGGAAGGAAAGACGGAAGGAAGGAACTGTGTAATTTTTTCTTTATTCTCCCTCGAATGAAGCTTACTAATGGACACTAAGTACATGTACTAAGGGGTCACTGAGCACTTTCAAACAGGCTTAAATCACAAACTTTCGTATGCAGCAAAAAAACTGAGTAACAAAATTAGAATATTTCAAAATTAAAGACATAATCTCAATATAAAAGCAAATGGCTATTTTGTATTTTTTTTTCAGTACTGGGGATTGAACACCGAACCTTGTGCTTTCCAGGCAGGTACCTATGCCTCTGAACTATCTCCCCAAGCCCTGCAAATAGCTATTTTCTACCTATGACAATATCACTTAAAATACAATAAAGTAAGTGGCTAGCTTTGAAATGATTACCAAGTTGCCTTAACTTTGTTATGATGTCCAATTGCCATCCATTACTTTGAATTGATAAATTAATTAGTTGTCAATATGACAATAACATTTTATTGCAATTATACAACCTTAACAAAGATATGCCTTTTTTCAAACAGGAGAGTTGATTTTTTTATTTGATTGTCAGTACTGTGACAGTACGTATTATTAGTCACAAATGTCTGAAGTTGCACTCTACAGCTAAATATTCCAAAGCTTTGAAATAACTCATGAAACTTGAAATCAGTGTGTTCAAGTTGTTCACCATAAAGACTGATCCATATGCCAGAGATCTGGAGCCAGGGTTAAATCATGTTTACAGCCTAGCAATTGGGATTGTGAACAGGTGCAACTTTCAGGCAGTGAAATATTTTGCAGCAAATTTCTTTTCAGTCTGAAATTGTGACATGGATTAGCATATAAGGAGAAAGTGAGTGGGTACCTTTTAAAAGGGGATATTTTTATGTTGCTTTAGAAATGTAAATGAGACTAATACTCAGCTTTATTGCTTGACTGACAAAATGATAATTATTCAGTTAAATCATTTGATTAAATCAGGAGCACAGTGAATATGAGCTGGAACTCACCCGGTGCTGAAAATCCTGTGCCTCATAGAATCACAAGGAACCTCAAGCTACAGATGTCACAGGCTAGCAAAAGGATGATGACACATTTGTATTTTCAAAGTCATAATCCTCCTCGATATGTGCAGTGTGCTGATTGTAGAACTAGACTAGCAATCTTTTTTTTTATGAGCAGAATGTATTTATTGGCAGAAAGAAAGCTCCTGTCTGAGAGAGGGATAGGGCTGGGGCCCAAGCGGGTTGTCCCTGGGAAGCTGTTTCTTCCAAGGACTTTTATAGAGGAAAACCATATGGTGAGGTAAGGCCAAGGTGGTGAAGACAAGGAAATTTGCTTAGGTGGGCATGAGGTGGGATGAAACTATGGTCAACCAATGAGATTACAAGCACCATTGCACAGGTAAAGTGGATTAAATCCAGCACCAAATGAGGAAGCCAGTCACATAGCAAGTGGGCATGAAAACTGGACAGGGTCTCTTCCTATTGAGGGTTGGCCTAGTGACTCATTTGGGCTCTTTCAAGGTTATTGATACCTATTTAGAACATCAATCCCTGATACCCATCCCTAGAAAAGTATGTAGCTGTGTTTCTCCTTTTGTCTTGGTCTTGAGGTCTGGCCCATAGGGAATAAAAGTTGAAAAAGATTTAATTTTTTTTTTTTTTTTTTTTTGGCTGGCTCAGGCTGCTTTAGTGGTGGGTCAGGTGAGGCATGTGGAGCTGACTAGCAATCCTTGACGTGGATGTGACATCAAATTGCTTTCAAAGTGTTGTGGCTACAATAGTTTCAACTATCAGCACAAGGGTTGCTGGAAGAGTGGGATTTGTAGACATGATCTGGTACACACTTCAGACTTCACTTTCCTGCTGTCTTCAAGAGCATGAATGAGTTGTTCATCTCTCTGAGGCTGTCAGTTTTGACAGCTGTGAGTGGAACCTTTATGATGCCCACAAGTAACATAAGTAAAGTCCCCAATATCTCGAACATAGTATGAATAAGATAAATGGTAAACACTGCCTTGCAATGTTACAAAGGTAAAAATGAAATGTAGGCATTCATTATTTGTAGGACTCTTATTTAATTGGCATGTTCCATAAGTCTTTTGATTGCTTAAATTCAGCATCCATTGAACGGGCTAACTTTGTAAGTGCTCGTCCTCAATATATCGACTATTGGGTCTGATTGTGCCTATTCTCTGGTGAGGGAATCTAGACTCCAAAGGTAAGAGAGGACTGACATTGCAGGGCTAATAAATGGCTTAACTGGAATGAGTTTGTTTGTCTCCTTATTCTTGGCAGCACTGTGTTCTTGTCACCCTACAGCTTCTATGGAGTCAGAGATCTTCCTATTTTAGAATTGTGATTTAAAACTAAAGCTACGTCATTTGGACTCCAAATTTTGTGCTTAATTGAATACAGCCAGCTCTTCTTTATAGCCTATCAATCATTTGGTTGATGATTCTGTTTAGAGTAAAATACTTCGTTGACTTGGTTGTTTCTTCAATATTTATTAGTGTTTGGTAAAGGAAGTGGAAACTTACACGTATTTTGACCAAAAGGAAACTTAATTGGGGGTCTTAGCCACAAAACTTCCTAGAAAAGCAGCAAGAAGGAGACGTCCATTGAGGTCACGTGGCCTCATGCGCACGCACAGGCTGCCGTGGGCCTGTTAGAGAGTTGCAGCCACTCCCACACTTCTTGCTCCTGAAATCATTTGTTGTTATTGTCTCAGATAAAAGCATTTTTCAGATACAATAGAAGTGATGACTCTTCATCTTTTGTTACCTAATTTCCCGTTCTGAGCCTCTCACTTCATAAAGATAATCAAAAACCAGAAGATAAGGAAGTCTGCAAAAAATAGTTCTCAAACTTGTAGCCTTCTCTGACTGAGATGACTGCATGAAAACAGTCGCAAATAACCGGTACAGCTTCCTCACATAGTACTGGTTCCTTCTGGAGCATACATCACTGTAATCTATGAGGCTTTATTCAGCTCACATGGACTCACATTGATAGAAACATCTGACTCAATCGGCTTCACTATAGGAAGCTCAGTTTGCCTTGTTGGCGTGTCTTGGAAAATTTGATTATGACTGAAATGATTATTTTAAGTGCTCCTGAATTCTTTTTGTTTGCCAGCACCAAGTTCTGGATCCCTTTAAGGAATACTTTGAATTATACCATTGAAAGACTGTCCTAGGCCTGGAAGGTTGCATTTTGGCTCTAGCAAAATGCTCTTGAAGCTACTATTCTCATGCATCATCCTAGCTGCTGTGCAGTCAGCTTGGAGCACCTAGCTCCAAGTTATACCATGCCTTAACTCATTCCGGTTAAGTCCCTCCTTGTACTTTGATTCTCTTGGAACTCTGGGAGCTGTAACTAATTTTCATTTAAATCTCAAATTGCAATAGGATTTTTCTAGTTTCTTTGGACTTGTCAGTGGATGTAAAACTTGGCAGGAGTAGATGTAAAACCTAATTTTCCTTTAATTGTTACAAGAACTATATGAGTTTCAGATCTTACCCAGTAAGAGTTTTCTCCTTGTTTAATAGGGTTATGGCTTTGTCTGTGTTGTAGGGTCACCTGGATTACAGAAAGACTGGGTCTTCTTGTCCTTTATAAGAACAGACTGATAAAAGATTCAGCGAGAATGTGATTTTACCTATCACTTGTATCCCATAAGTATTTAAAATTAATATATACTAACAAGATGTTTTAAAAAGTATAAAGAAATATATGTCAGCTTCCATGATTTTATCATTACATATGTATACATGTCTCAAGCCATCATATGCTACTCCACAAGTTTGTACAATTTAATATATAAAACATTCATTTTTGAAATCATGTAAATTGACATCAAGAATTACTTGAATTTCTTTAAAGCTTTTTTCCATATTTGAAATTTGCCCTGCAAATTGTAGTCTTTTGCAGTCACATGAAGCACAGTAGATAAGAGACATAAAGAAGGTTTCAGAGACATTAATTGACTTTTCCTAATCCCACAAAGCTACCAAGTGATTTACCTGAACTTAAAATCTAAATCCCTGCTTCTTTGAAATTATCTTCTATCAAAACTATCATCTAAACTATGCATAAATTTAGATTAAAACTTTAGTCAACCGTAATCGAATCAGAAAAAAATGAATTTAGACAATCGGAAAACATGAAATCACTCGTTATTTGCTACTGTGAGCATTTGACAAGAAGAGTTTGCTATATAGTTCATTCAACCAAACAAGTGATCTATATCCTCTTTAACTTTGACAACATGAGAAGGTAATTTCCAAACGTGCTTGAATTACTACATGTGAAGTAACAGAAACAGAGAGGGGGCGTTATTTTACACAGCCGCCTTTCCAGGTTGGGGCAAAGCCAGTATTTTCACCCAAGTTGGCTGGATGAGCAGTTCTGTCCTTCGAGTTTCACAGTATGCAGTTGCTCAGAGCATGAAGCCTGCCTGCCTGGCCCCTGAGGACTTTTTCTTCATCACTTAAATGTGGAAAACAGTGATGAGAATTATCTCCAGGCGTATAGAGCCATAGAATGACATGTGGTACCTATGGTTTTTGTCCCTGGAAATTTATTTTATTACCATTTAGCAAATAGATTTTGTCTGAGTTAAATGTTTTTTTCAAGTAAGGAATTGCCACAGGATTCTAAGTAAATACCTGTGATTCTATTTTATCAGTCAGTAATGATGTTGAAGCAATATTCTTATTTGCATTTCTAAAGAAGTATAAGAAAAAACTCTTTTTCACCTGCTCACTCTCTTGCTCCTTAACTTATAATGGCTTTATTAATTTCAGTGCTTATGAAAGGCTTAACAAAGTATTCATCTTTGATTGTTCTGTACTATCATGCCTTTGTGCATACCAGGTACATATGCATATTTATTATAAGCTCTCTTTATCAATCATGTAACTGACATTTCTAGCTTTACTTTATCTCAAATGCCACCATTGTTCACTGTATATAATTATTGCTGTTCAACCCCTCAAAAAAGTTGAATTCAAAGTATGCAACCTTAGAGTTATTTTTTAAATGTTAAATCAGAAGCTTCATACTTCTTAACTTATTAGCATTCAGAAAATGATAGCCATAGTGAGTTCAAAAATACTGCATGAAGGTCCAGAAAGTTGATCCATCTGCAGAGAAGGGAGATCATGTCGGATATTTCAGCACCATGGCCCGAGTGTGAAGGGGAGGATGGATTATTGCGAGTGGAGGGGTGTAAGCACTGCGATTACTCAGGGGCTGAGCAGTGGTCCAGCAGAGATAGTATGAAGACCAGAAGAGCTACTTCAGGAGAGGGTGTAGATTCTAAAGGAATTTATGAAGCAGATTCCTGGTATGTGGCAACAAATTGTAGGAGAAGGAAGAAGAAAACCTTTAGAAGGTGGTCACGGAGAAGAGGTGCATGGGGAAATAGAGGTGAGTTTGGAAATGATGTAGAAAATTCTGATATATCTTGGTAAAAATGACTGGTATTGAGTTTGATTCCTGGTATCAAATAAAAAGACTGTTACAAGGTCGACTTCATAGTGTAGATTCCATTGCGAAAATGTTCAGGTAATATTCTATGAACTGTACGGAGTAGAAATTGATTCTAAAGGGCTAATGATCTTCTGGACAGTAAAAGACAAACATAACAACAAGGTTGCCCTTATTTGAAACCTTTTTCTTAGGATTTCACGGGTCATGTTATGTCTAACTGACATAAACTAAGGATGCTTTGCACTACTAAGACATGGGTGAAAGTTAGAACTATGACCTTTCTGATGTACCAAACTCCTAATTCCTTTTTAAATAGAGAACAGATTGTTCTCTACTTGGAGTTGAAAGCTTACAGGAGACAATCTCTTGTACACCCAAAGGTAATTTCATAATTAGTGAGCTATTTCCTTGTTCTTACATTTCTAGCCAACATGCTTGAAGATCAGAGTAGAACTTTTCATAGTAAATAAATTCTATATGACTCATGAAATTTATGATGTAAGAAATGTACAAGTTATTGAAAAATAGGTAGTGCACTGATTTCATGTGAGTTTTCAGCAAGCTATGATCATTAAGATTTTTTAATTTAGTACATTAATGGAAGGTAAAATAAAATTCTCTTCTTAAAGAGATTTGAACTTGGTTTGAACTGAGTTTTATCATGGTACTACAAACAGAATTTCCAAATAGCATGATTCACCCTGGGCTTTTGGGAATTGGGAAAATTGTGGTTGATTTTAGTTTGCAACTTTGAACATATTATTTCCTGTGATGGTGCTATAAGGGGTTAGCAGCACCCAGCTTTATGTGCCTAATCGAGTCTTAGGAGAAGGGGAGATAAGATTCTGAGAGCAGTTCTCTAGGCAGCTCATCAGCCTGAGGAAAAGTTCTGACTCCTACAGTAGTGCAAGAGGAACTGAGAGCAAGTCGCAGCCAGATCTGGGAGAACATGTATGTGAATAGAATCAGAAAAGAGGAAGGTTCAATACACGACAAAAAAAAGATGTTCACTTGTAAGAACTTCCCTTTAATTGTTTGCATGAACATTGATGCTGCTAATTAAGAGCAGGGAAGTTGAAAGTTATTTAAAATATCTCATCTAGTCAAAAAAAAATCTAAGCACTTAGTCATATTTTTAAAAGGAATCTGTAATTCATATTTGATGAATTTTGAAATACTTACACTCAATCATGTTGAATTGATGAAGTTTTACTCCATGAAAGGAAAACCTAGTCTCCTTTTTTACACCAGCTTAATTTTAGCAGAGTTTTATCTAGAATTATGTAACCTGGCTCAGCCACCCTCTCTACGCCTTTTATTTGTATATTTTTATGTCTATGCCCTTTGTGCTTCTGCTGTCCTCAGGCCTCATTGTCTTTGCCTGGAGTGACTGACATCATTTCCAAACTCCTGGCTAAAACCTCCTCAACTTCCCACTACTTAGCAGCCTGATTACTGACCATCTTGCTAGAACCCAAGTCTGCTTACACTCATCCTGTCCTGCTTTTGTCAAGTTGCTACTCACAATCCAAATATGAACTATCTGTTACTAAAGAGATTTGAATACTCTAACACAAAGTATTCATCTTTGATTGTTCCATACTATCATGCCTTTGTGCCTACCAGGTACATATGCATATTTATTATAAGCTCTCTTTATCAAGCATGTAACTGATTCCCAAGTCCCCTGCCTACCTTCTGTGTCCCCAGAGCAATATGTTCCAATCCCTGTAACCAATTGCAATTGTCGTAGCTGCTGGCAATGATTTATGGTATATGTGTGCCTCCTCCACTGTACTTTATGTGCCCAGTATTGACCACACTGTCTGGCATATTATGATGTTGGTGTAGTTTAACTAAAATTGAGAAAGTCTTCATTTCACTTTGCAACTCATTGGTCAATGTCTCATTACTGAAGGTGCAGCATTCAAAGGTTTGTGCCCAGCCGACATTAACAAATGCCAGCTCCATACACATGCCCTGAATTTTCCTCACAGCAATGAATTCTGAGGCTGTAAGAGATGGAAGGATGAAAAGAACACGTTCTCTTTTGGAACCTCAGAGTGCTTTTCCTGGAAGGCTATGTGCAGACGCATTAGGCCATGGCAACTCTAGTAAGAGCATCCTTGTGCCTTCTTTTTTTTTTTTTTTGTACACTTGTGTGAGAAGTTTCTTTGACAATGTAGCCCTCCGCACCTTTATTCCTATTGTTGCTAAACAGTGTTGAGTGTTAAATAGGTGCCGATGCTGTGCTAAGCCCTTCCCATGGGCCTTCTCATTCACCCCATCTGACAACTCTATGAAGAGGGCATTGTTATATTCTGCATTTTTATACTGAGGTATAGAAAAGTTAATGAGCTCACACAATCAAAATACTAATAAGGGACAGAGTCAAGGACCCAATTCTGACAGGTCTGAGTGTGGCTCTCAGACCTCGGTTACTGCACCACATGTACACTACTTAGAGATTTACGATTACTGACATTACACCAATTTCTGAGATCACAGTTGTTTTACTTTTACAGTAACTGCTACTACTTTTTTTTAAAGTATATTGTCCCTAATACTATGACTGTAGGTTACTAAGGCTTTCTTTGTTTGAGGTGCTCTGCAATGGAGTTTCAGACAGTACAACAGGGTCACCAGTATGACAGTTCACTCTGAATAAATGCCTCTCACCTCCCAGATAGGTGATGGCAATTGCTCTGTGGTTTGGGACCTTCTCAGAAGAAATTAGTCCTTTTAATAGCATGTTCTTGTTTCACTGATTCTCCAGAAATACTCTTGCCTCTCTAATCAGAAATTCTTCAGATTCTGTCACCCCTGACTTCATTTACTGTCCTCAGAGGTGGCAGAGCTGAGGACCTAGGACATTGGTACAGGAATCCCTCAATGGTGGAAGTCCCTCCCGTGGACTGGAATTCTAGGGTAGTGTTCCAAAAAATCCACATCTGCTTCACTTTGGAAACCACTATCCTCTTTTAAACTATGTCCTCGTATTTGGTTGAATTTAACAATCCACTAAAACAAGATTATTAACTATCTCAGTGATAAAAAACCAGTGATATTTATCACCATCCACTAAGCTAAAGTCAAAATTGATTAAAGATTACAACTGAAACACTAAATCTCCTGGAAGAGAAATTAGGAGGAACTCTTGAAGACATAGGGGTAGGCAAAGAGTTCATGAACAAAAATCACACGGGTAATACTTGAAAGAATTAACAACTGGGACTTCCTCTTACTGAGAAGCTTTTGCACATCAAAAGAAATTACCAACAAAGTGAAAAGACAACCCACAAAGCTTGAAAAAGTCTTGAATAAAAGCACTTAGACAAAGGTCTGCTCTATATAATTTATAAGGAACTAAAAACCATTAGGTACCCAAAATTTAAAGACCCAATCCAGAAATGGGCATCCAAGATGAACATACACTTCTCAGAGAACAAAATTAAAAAGCGAATAAATATATGAAAAAGTGCTTCATGTCACTAGCCATCCATGAAATGCAAATTAAAACAACACTGAGATACCATCTCACCTCAGAAAGCATCATTATCATAAAGAAATCAACCAATAACAAATGTTGGAGAGGCTGTGGAGGAAAAGGAAGCCTTCTCCACTGCTGGTGGGAATGTAGACAGGTGCAACCATTATGGAAATCAGTGTGGAGACTCCTTAAAAAACTAGGACTGGAAATCCCATTCAAGCCAGCTATCCCCCTACTGGGAATTTTCCCACAAGAACTAAAAACATCCTATCATAGTGATATATGTGTACCTATGTTTATAGCAGCACAATTTGTGATAGCCAAATCTTGGAAACAACTGAGATGCCTTGTCACCTGAGGAATGGATTAAAAGATGTGGTATTTTTATACAATGGAGTATTACTCAGCTATAAAGAATGATAAACTCAAAGCCTTTATATTTCAGTTGATGCCACTTGAAGATATACTCATAAGTGAAGTAAACCAGACCCATATGTGTAAATATTGTATAGTCTCCCTATTATAAGAACTCAAAAGAGGAAATACAAATAGAAAGGTTTAATACAATTAAAAGGAAAGCGAGAACCTGAGGATTAGATAACAAAGAGAGGGCAAGGAGAAGAGCTAGGAAACATGACAGGGGCAAACCCATACATTTATATGCACAAGATAGGTAAGGCAATGATCCTGAGAATCTTCAGCAGGTTTTTGGAACTAAAAGTTAATTGGTAGGATTCTCACCCTGACTAACTATATACACTGATACCTGTGCACTAAGCAACCGCACTGAAGATAGAAATGTGCAATAGTAGGGTCATGCTTGGAATGCCTGTCACTGTAGTCTTCTAAATATGTACTCTTGTCATGACGTGCCAATACTGCCATCCTGTCCCTCAAGTAAATGTTTACAAAAAAAGTGTAATAAATGAAAACAAGAGACAAGGAAAAAAAATGTCACAGGACTGTCCTGCTGCAGTGCTGCATATGGTTAGATTTCTAAATTTCTGTGTAGAAATAATTTCTGTGTAATTGTTTTTTCCTATTATTTTAAATATTTTTAATTTAAAAATTTTTTTCTTCATATTCCGTAGGGACTTAGAGTTTAACATGTAAATACTTGATGGAAAACACCTGTTAAACGCATGCCTAAGATGTTTGATATTTAGACAGATAGTGAGGCTAAGCCCAACTGCCTACGTTGTAGGGTGATAATAATAAGCTTCTATTCTGGAGGTTTAACAACCTAAGTTTGCAGACCAAAAATTAGAGAAAAAGAAGGGCTGCAAAGACCACCAACATCTTGGCCCTAGGCTTTCGAGGTCAGTGAAGACTTAAGACGTAGTAGAACCTGTACTGTAACAGCCAGTAACTCAGCTGTGTCCCAGATTTACTGGTCAAGGAGACTATGGGGCCACAGAGGAAAGTGATCAATGATATAGAGTGTGCCTAAGATGAGTCACATGGAGAGAAAACATTCTCTTAGGCTTTCACAGAGAGCAAATTGGTCAAGCAATGACCATGACTCATCCACATGGCTGACACTGATAAACCATCTACAAAGTACAGTACAAGGTTTCAGGGTAAATCCTGAGGGAATTTGACTGACCTTACCAGATACAAAAATTACATATCTTGTTCTATAGGTATTGCTTTGTCTTGATCTCAACCATCCAGCAGAAAAGTATAAAAATGAAGTATAAAAGGTAAAGTGATATTAATATGCTAATTTATAAAAGGCTCAAGTCAACAACTTCTGGCATTGACAGTCCTATGGGTAACCCACTACTCTTATGGACTACTGCACTATTTTGGCACATTTTGCTGAGTTCATGCACCTACAATATTTAAATGGCAATGGAATGCCTTTCTTTGACAAAACTAAACAAAAAGGGTGACACAAATGAAGGACTATTTTGTATCTGTACATTCAAAATAGGATAGATATAGAGATACATTCTCTTAATTCAATGAATAGGATGATTTATTTCTAATTTTGTTCATGGACAGGATATCATGTCTGCATCTTGTATAATGAATAACCACTAAGACAACAATATGCAATGTATTAAGTATTGAAACTGTCTTACTAATCAGTTTTGAAGCTGTCTCATTGCTGTTTGTTTCTCAATAAAATTATTTTTTTAAAGAAAAGCAGTGATAGATTGTGTCAAATTATGCACTAGTGCCGCTAGCCAGCTGTGCCATGGGTTTTGCTTTACAGTCTAAATTCATCATCTGACCTTTTACCCTCTAGCTCCTTATCTGTGCTATTGTTAAATATTCTTTTATGGTTTCCAGTTGCCACGCCCATCAGTACACACAGAGAGGCATTGTCTGCCTCTGTGGACAAGGGTCAGTCACTGTGTCTTCCTGTGGCTAGGCAAGCTTTCTTTCCTTCAGACAAGTGCTCATGACCAGCTCCTTTTTTTTTCTTATTTATTTATTCATTTATTTATTTACTTATTTGGTACAGAGTCTCGCTAAGCAGCTCAGACTTATAGTGCTCCTACTGTCTCAGCGCCCACAGCAGGGGGATTACAAGCATGTGGCACTGCATCAGGGCTCCAGTGTCCCACTTATTTCACTTGTCATTAGGATTCATTTTACAGCAAACAACGCAAATGTACCCTTCTTTTGTGGTTGAGTGGCAGTTTATCACATATAAATACCACACTTTTTTTTATCCATTCATCTGTTGATGGACATAGAGATAGATTCCAAGATTTAGCTATCACTGTATTGTTATAAACATGGGCATTGTGTATCACTGTAATATGGTGTCTTCAACTCTTCAGGAAGATACCTAGAACAAGAGTAGCTGAACTGAATGGAATTTCTATCTTTAAACAATCTCTATACTGATTCAAAGAACATACAACACTTAAAATTAAAGACGCAAACAAAAGTCTGGCAACGGAAATGAATAGGCACATCTCAGAAGTAAAAAAATGGCTGATAAGAACATGAAAAAAATGTTTGGCTTTGAACATTAGAGAAATGCAAAAAACATTTTAAATACTAAGATTCCATCTTAAACCAGAAAACAGTGGCTATTTTCAAGAAATCAAACAATAAGAAATGTTGACGACGTTAGCTTCAACATCTTCAGCCTCCTGGCCTCTCATTTAGTTTTTAGCAAACATTTTCCTTTTATTACACAAATAAATATTTAGGAGTGTTTACATACAGTCTTATGAACTGACAAACATTCACCAAGCATTCACAATATATGTGGCTATTGTTGAAAAGAAGCTATGAGATAGAAGTTGGCTACTGATATAATTTATATATTTATATATGGTACTTAAAAGTTTATACTGTGCTTTCACATGTATTCTTACCTGATTCTCACAAAATCTAGCAAAATGGGTATGGTACTTTTTAATTTGATTTAATTTTGTGGTGTCAGAGATTAACCTGGGCTCTCATGTAGCTGAGTGACCTATGCTTGGTCACTCAGCTACACAGCCACCAGGGGAAAATATTAACTCAACTCAGAGATAAAGAAAAAGAATATTTGAGAGGTTATCAATTTTTTTGCATTAAGCCAGTTTAATTTATTGCCAGTAATTAGGAAATCCATGATTAGAAGAATCTCAGTGTTGTGGCTTCTTAGATTAGTGTTTTCTACTATACATGTCTGGATAACCATGGGACTGTGAGATTGTACACTGTAAGTGGAGAGAAATAGGGTACTTGTTCTTGACTGGGATATAGGGGAAAGCTAACTGAAGTTCAATGAGAAGTAACTGGAATCTGAAAACTAACTTAGTCTTTCGGATAAAGTTAGCTATGAAAAATATAGAACCATAAATTAACGCTATTACAAGCTGTTGGTATCAGGCAAATTTAGGAAAAGGTAATATTCACCATAGCAGTCAGTAATCTGGAAGTTGACAATTTTTAACCATACAAGACTTCTTAATTTCCTTAGAGGAACTTTTTAAAAAGTACTAGGGCTTCACCTATCATTCCTAGATTAGGAGGATTGCTCTGGCAGATTCCTGGTTCTACATCCATTGGGGTTTAAAGCAGATAGTATAAGAGATAGGAAGAAATAACAGGCATGCATTTGGATACCAGGCAAAATCAGAATGCAAATCACCTTCTGAGCTTTACAATGCATACAGAACTGGGATACAATGCCAATGAGTAGCAGTGATCACTTGATATTGAATGTTATCAGAAACTCAGCAAGGATTTATGTGACCTTTGAATTCTCTTGTTATGGATAGACCAGGTCAAGGCAAATTCTAGTAATATTTAGACACTTCAGACCATGTTTTGAAAAGGGAAAAGAGATTTTAGAGGGACTTCATGAGAAGCTGTTCTTTGAAAGTATGTATAGGAAAAAATATGGCTTATCGATCCTTGAAGTGGGTAAATATTAGAAGAGTCGTGACAACATTATTTCAGTTCACAGTAAGACGAAATACTTTTTAAGTACTTTATGCAGCAATGAGAACTTAGTAACTCATCCAGTGGAAAAAAACAGAAGTACACATTGCTTCCCCAGGAAGCTCAACAAAGTCATCACACATTGAAGCTTATTGACTGTCGACTTCTAATGCAAATAAAATGCAATTCTTTCCAATATTTCAACAGAGTTTCAGTATTAAGTTCACTGTGCTAGAGTTCATCCATGTAGAAATATCTGAACCACTGTGGTTTGTATTTCATCTGGAATTTCCAAGAAACTATGGTAACAAGCCAAGAAAATTGCCAATTGGCCATGAGGTAGGAAGAATGATGCAGCCTCACTCAGACTACCTGGACTGAAACTAGGGACAAGGTATTTCCTCCAAGAGAAACAGGATTGTTTTAACAAATAAACTGAAGTTTAGATGCTTGATAGCCTGAAGGTGCAAATGTCTGATATGGGAGTAAAAACCCTTACAGAGACCAACTATAAAACTCAAGAATCACTTAAAAGCTTATCTGTGAGGGAACTGCTTTGTTAGCTTAAGTCTGCATTTTATCAGTGTGGAAAATTATTGTGTCGCAGTAAATTGACCAAGAAGCCTGCACTAGAAGTTTGGTGCAGCAGCAAATACAGAAATAAAGGCATGCTAGGCAACAGGTTCCACCGGAATGGACAAATCTGGAATGATTAGACAGCTCTCCAGGGTTGGAAAAAACAGAAATTCAGAAAAGAGAGCTGAGAGAACAGGATCCAGTTATGCCATCTGGAAGCTAATTCTAGAGGGTTTTATCATAAAGCAAAAGCTAATTTCTTTACACTCTTAGCTATGGGCAATATTTTGATTATTAGAAGCCTTATGGTAGAATTATCTTTTAATTAAGTGGTTTATCCTTGAGAAATAAAAGACATGAAATTCAAATTCTCTTGAATTATGAAGAATCTCTTATTAGCAAGCACTAAGGACTCCCTATAGTTCAAACAAATGATCATACTTGACAGAACAAATGCAAATCTCACTAGAACAAGTGATTCTGTTAATATTCCTCCCCCATTGCTATATGTTATTTTGATACACACCAATATGGTGGTGTACATATATGGTAAGTAGATACATATGAGGAGATAGTGGTGACTGTTGCAATAAGTATGTATTTTCAGGTGAGTGTCAGTTGTGTGTCTCACATAGCAGCTGTTGAGTCTCATTGTGGTTTTCTTTCTGTTGATCTGACACCAGGCTCTGATTGAGAAAGGGGAAGGCCTAGGTCATGCCTTCCCCAGTTTCATCATAACACAACTGCCTTGAGGAAAAGGAAAGATCTTTGTTGAATGCCTTTGTGCAATAGAAATGTAATTCAAACCACAAATGTGAGCTACACATGTTATTTTAAACCCTCTAATAAGTATCTTAAAGGTAAGCAAAGTGAGATATGAAAATAACCTTAATAGTTTACACTAGTATTTAATTCAACAAGCCCCAAGTATTTTATATATATATTATTTATTTATTATATATATTACAATATAATATATATTATATTTTATATATTCAATATAAAATTGTCAATAAAGTTGTTACTTTGTCATCAAAATGTGGAGTGTATTTTCCACTTACAGCACAGATGAACCTAGACCAGCCACAGTCAAATAGTCAGTAAATACAAGTAACTAATACACAACAGCTTGTACATTGCAATTTTGTAGAACCTATGTTCCAGGCAGTTATTCAAATGGGCTGCCGCTCCCCGTTCCTAGTCCCACCTTCGGTAGATACTGCCAGTCAATCATCCTATCTTCCTGGTCTGGGTTCTGCTAGGAGCGGATCATTCTTCCCATTGGTATTTGAGGCATGCCCAATGGACTGATTACTTACCTGGTAAGCAACTTAAAGCCACCTTGCCAAAACACGCAGTGAGTGTTATCTCTAACTGTCCATCTGTGTTCTTCTGTACATGTCTTTGCAGGTGCTGAGCTCTCCTTGGGCTTAGTGCAGGTGCTCTGCCCTTACCTTACCATGCCAAAGTAAACATTAAGTGCTCAGGAACACAGCTTCTAGCTCCCTTTACCTCTCCTTCCCCTACATATGAAAAGTTTCCTGAACTTCTATTGAATAATAGATGATATACTTAGTTTGTATATTGTCTATTATTCTACTCTGACTACTTGCAATGGTTATTTTTAGTATGAAATGCCTCAGAAATTTTGTTTGTTTTTGTATCCTTTTTCATGTTATCAGTTACCTAATTTCAGATTTAAAAGGCTACATTTTCCAAGCTCCTTTTGGGTTGTGTATTCCGTGCCTTTCCATTTTCTTTAGTCACTCAGCCAAGTTACAGCTCATTTCCTGCTTTGGCCTTTTAAAATTTTCCTCCCACAACTTCCACAGTCTTGACTGAACCAGTCAAATCATAAAAGATGGGTGGGGACTCCCTCCTCTGCAGTTTCTCAGTAGTGTTTCCAGCCTTGCCTCACTCGGCTGGCCAGGCTGTGTGGGCTCGCACTGGCTTCAGCAGTGTTTTCCTTGGGCTTCACTGCAGATCCCCACTTAGCCCTTCATTGTTTGTATTGAAATTTTGGTCTGCAGCAAGAATCTGAAAAGAAGCAAATTTGCTTTGAAGGTCAGTGCCTTAGGTTTCCCTTCTATTATTAATTTCAGTGATTGTCTAGTTTTCAAAAAGAATTTGCTTCTTTAGTCAAGAGAGACATGCATTCAATTATATTCAAAATATCTTCAATTTCTTTGAACTAATAGTATTTCAAGGGTATTTTCTTGCAAGCATCATTAGCCTTCATTGGAAGGTTAGATTAGAGACTATCTGATGGCCAAATAGCTCAGTGGATTAAAGTGCCTGCTTAGGCAGATGTAGAGGCCAGGGTTCGGTCCCTGGCCTGCTGTGCTGGCCTTGCCCGTGGGGCACACAGAGACAAGGTGGTATGCGCCTGTAGGGAAGGCTGAAAACAGGAGAATCACTACAAGTCCGATCTACACAGTGAGACTCTGTAGACGCTGTACTAAATAGAAAGAAAAAAACAATCAGATCTAATCCCAGAGTTTTAGGGGTCAGAACAGTGAAGCCCGAGCAGCCTACAGTGCTACCCTGAATCCCCAGGTTCTAGTACTCTAAGGCTTAACTATTGTGATGCCATTTTTCTCTTTCTTTCTGTCCTCCCTTTTTTCGTCCATTTCTCCCCCCTCTTCCTTTTCTTTCAATTCTCCTATGAAATCTGAATTTCTATGGGCATATTTCAGAGTCATTATCCTAAATCAAGCAAAATGAGAGCGTTCAGAATAAATGGAGTGTTATAGTCCTCAGTGTAGCTTTCTGATCACTGCTTAGATCACAATGCCTCCTTAGACTTTAGTGTTCACATTCATTTGTTGAACAAAGACTAGTGGTTAAGGAGGTTGGTGGTCGCTAGAGAGAATGCTGATGAGTTCATGAGCTCGTTAGGAGGCTGCAGCTGAGAAAGCCCCACACCAAAGATGCGGCACCCACAAACAGAGCTTGGGTGTGTGCAGTGCTAAAGCCAACAAAGAACAGTGGAGAGTTCTAGATCAACAGTAGTGTGAGATGTTACTACCCTTTTCCTCTAATGCAATTTCATACCCTGTGAAAGGGTGAGAGAAGAGAGTCATTGTTACAACCTGAAGCCACACTTGGTTGTAGATATTTACCCAACAGAAACTATGGGCTTCCATACATATAGAAACCTGAATCCCACCAGTGAAAGAGATGGGGATTTATGAAGTGTGATTAAAAAAACCCAGCCATCCAATGGAAAGGTGGTCACTGTATCTTTATAAAAAGATATAAAGGAAGATTTCCAGAACTGCTTCATAATGCAGCAAGAATGATATAATGAGTGATTTGAAGTGGGGGGGGTGCATTTTGTGGAGGGATTCATGACAATATGTCTTTTTCTGTAACCCACTTTAAAGATTTAAATATTCACTGCATATTTTTAAATCACCCTTTGTACTCTGACCTCTTTCCGGTTGATGCCTCCTGTTGACTAAATGCAACTAGGAGCCAGAGGAAAAGGGAGCTGATGGATATGGTCTGCACACTTAGTCTGGTGGGAAAAGAGAGAGTGATTGTGGGATCAGAGCACACAGGCAAATAGCAGTGAAAATCTGATGTTTCTGACCGCTGAGTATCTCTGAAGAGAGCCACCTGATTTTGCTTTGGGGAATAATCTCTCCTCAACTCCTGGAGCCTTGTCTTGGGTAGAGTGAACTGTTTCCCAGGCTCCAGAATGGGCATGTTCTCTATCCCTAGCCCCACTCACAGGCCCTGGTCCTCAGTCATAGTGACAGGTTCAGGAGTTTCAGAGTGACATTTAGAACTGAATCAGAGAAATCCTTTTCCCCTAGACTTACTGAGAACTTCGAAGCTTGCAGATGCTGATGGCCATCTTGTCACATATAGGGGAGAATCTGCCCAAGAATAAGGGTGTCACAGAATTACTGAGGGTGCGGGGAGGGAAATCAAGCCTTAGTGGCCTTGTGAATCTGTGTTTCCCATTGTATTTTCTGGGTCCTTTCTAACTGGCCCATTTGGCAGTATTTGCTTTTGTTTCAGTTGCTTTGAAGTCACATTTCTGACATCTAAAACCCGAGTCCAACTTAACTCATCATTATAAGAGGTCAGGTAAGGCACTTGAACTAAGTTAACAGCTGTACACATGAGAAAGAAGTGACTGGGAGTGAATAAAGCTGGCTGGCTATGATAGGTTCGAAGGATGGTTTGGAAGTTGTTACAAGACTAGTGATATGATTTTGAAGTTCATCACTTCTTTGAAGTTTTATGGAAGCAAATAATTCTGGTATAGTTTAGAAGTCATGAAGTTATTTTTTTTTTTGCTGTTGAGTTCATAAGTTTATAAAGTAAGTGATAGTTTCATGCATAAGATAATATGAGAAAATCATCCATAAGAGATAATAAGAGAAATCTATATAGGTAATATATAAGGAAAATCTGTGTGTGCATGTGCTGAAAATAATTAAGAACGATCAGCACCGACATATTTGAGTTGCTTTTCTCTGGCAAACAGGGTAATGGATGTTGATGTTCATTCATCAGTCTGTATTATTTTGCTTTTCTTGCTCCTGATCTTGTGTTGCTTCATAATAAAAAAAGAAACAAACTTACTAGAGTTAGCAATGTTGCAGTGCTCACAGCAACTTAAGAGAGTAAATGTTGATCACAGGGGACAGAAACTGCTGGCTAAAAAACAATCAGAAAATGCCCTTGTGATTGATCAGTTGGCTGGATGGATTGGTGTGTGGGGAGGGTTGGGCATGCCTAGTGTGCAGGAATTGAAATAATCCAGGCTGCAGGTAAGCTCGCCCTCACCTGCCATTCACACCGGCACCGCTTTCCTCGCTTTAGATGATGACTGTTACATGTATCAACGATCCCTGGGGGAGAACTCTAAAACCATCTTGAAAAGATAAAAAAACAGAAAGGGTTAAAATAAGTGTGTTTTTTGCCTTTCTCAGGCAGATTCAGGACCATCTGTGTCCAAAGGCAGTAACTCCTCAGTTATCAAGACAGGTTGCTTGCTAGATCCTTACATCTCTCCTTCACACAGATGCACAGGATGCCTTCCTTGAGCTTACAGTGGCCCTGGTTGCCTAGCAACACGAGTGGAATTGCTGTGTGTGCTTCTTAATCATTGAATACTATTATCTTTTATGTGCCATCAAAAAACAGGAAAAGGACAAGAGAGAAATACTATGGAAATCAAAGTGAGGAAGATGCTCAAACAGTACCTTGAAGTTATAAATCAATCAAGTGATGGAAGTTAAGTAAATCTAGGCAGAGGAACATTAATTTTTTTACCCCACCCAGGTTATTGATTGGCAAGTGAAAGTCTTGAATCAGCATTTTATCTGAATAGTCTGTATGAAGGAGTTCCCGGCAATTTAATAATTTCCTTATGATCTTTTCACTTACAAACTCATGAAGATTAAACAAGTCCTCACATCTTTTTTCAGATAGTTGTGATGAGCAATGATTTTTTTGAAGGATAGCATCATATTAAGATTAATCTTAAAACTTTCTACTTTTTCTCATCCTACAGGAACTTAAAAAAATTATACTTTCAGAACAGCTTGCAGGATAGTGAATTCTATTACTTTATTTCTCCTTGGACTCAAACTCACTGAAGAGTGTCTAAGATCAGTAGCTAAAGTGAATGTCTACATAGCCCAAAACATGCTTAATTATTCTCTAAACTATTGCATTTAGTACAGAAAAGGAAAGACTAGTATATCCTCTCCCAATAAATTCATATCACTGTTCTCATAGGGTTAAGCAAATTGCTACTTCCTCTCTTGAGAGCAGTGTTAAGTAGTTATCTTGTACATTTGGGAGGCATGGTTCTTAAAAATTCAAAAATGTCAATCATTGACCACCAGAGTTACAATTAGAACACAAGGGTATTTAACCCACTGAGAACAGTAGGGCCTGAGCTGACTGAAGGGGCAACAGATGCACAGCTCCTCTGAAGACTATCTGGAGACCTGAGATCACTCAGTTGAATAGTGAGCAAAGGTATTCGCAGTGTAATTGATTTCTCTCATCTCTCTCAGAGTTGTGCTTTATTTCTAATGCCTTACCAATTTAGGCAAGGAAGTGTCCCTAATGTTATAATTCAATAAATCAGTGAATAAATAATTTTTCATTTTTATTCTGTATCTTCAGCATAGAGCCAAAGCAGGGTGGACTTGAAATGGATCTTTAAGTGCATGTTTGAGTCCCTAACCTGACATATGTTCATTGTAGAATGGATACTATCACCTTGATGAAACATATAGGAGTTGGTGGCTAAAAGGAGCTAATAAAGCTTTAAATCCTGCTGGTTCTACCTGTTGAAGCCCTGTGAAATCAGTGTCTATCTTTCTCAAAATATTGATTTAGAGCAGTCATCTCTCACCTGGGTTACATGCCCATCCTCTTTATCAAATGTTCTTCTTTTTCACATCTCTTCATATTCTATCTGGACTATTGCTTCTACTTTTTAAATTATTTTTTATGTATTTAGTATAGTGTCTACAGGCTCTCACTACACAAATAAGACTCGTAGTGATCCTCCTGTTTTCAGCCTCCCAAGCACTGGAATTACAGGTGCATGCCACCACACCCAGTCTCAGGTGCTGTCTCAGTGTGCTCTGGGGGCAGGGCCGGCATGGCCCAATGGGAACCAAACCCTGATTCCTGCACTGCCAAAGCAAGCACTTAGTCCACTGAGCTATCTTGCTAGTCTTTTTGATGATTTCTTTTGATGTGCAGAAAACTTTTCAAAAAGATGAGATCCCAGTTGTTGATTCTTCTAAATATTTCCTCTGCAGTTTGATTTTTGTTCTTATGCTGTCTACCTGCCCCTATATCATTAAGATTTCTACCTATTTTCTAGGTAATGTACTGACCATTGTTAATCAGCTATTCTTGTTTTGAAAATCTGTAACATATGTATTGTTTTATGTTACCTTATTTCCATCTTGGTTTCTGAGTTTTGCGCTTACTTTTTCTACTTTTCAAAATAAAATAAAATTAATTTAAAAAAAAAGATTTCTACCTATTTTCTATTCCTGTAGATTAAATGTGTCTGTCTTAATATTTAAGTTTTTGATCCATTTTGACTGTAGTTTTGTGCACGATGACAGACGTAGGTCTAATTTTAGTCTTCAGCATGTAGAAAACCAGTTTTTTCAGAATCATTTATTAAAGATGCTTTCTTCCAGTAAACATGTTTGGATCTTTTGTTAAAGATAAGGTGGCTGAGTGTGTTTATAGTTGTGACTGAATTTTCTTATCTGTTCCGCTGATCTCAGGTCACTTTTTTTGCCAGTACCATGTTGACTTTATCATAGTAGCTTTATAGTATAATTTCAAGTTAGCAAATATAATGCCTTTTATCTTTTCTTTGTTGCCCAGGATGGATTTTGTTATTCTATGTCTCATCTGGTGTGAGAACCTGAAAGAGTAAATAAAATCTGAAATAGATACTGTGAAAGGGAAAGAATTTGTTCAGAAAGAAGGGGCATGAAGAAAAGAAAGATGGAAAGATGATATATTTATGTATATATTCAGGATAACTTGGGTAACTGTACTGCCAATTTCTGCTTTTGAAAGGGGCAGTTAATGCTTAATTTAAAAAATTGTTTCTTTTTAATTTCTTACAACTTTTTTGTTGTTTTGTTTTGTAATTTTTATTTAATTTTTCCCATTTATATCTGGTAACCTAAACAACCAATTTTAAAATATCAAAGCAACCACTGGTAAATTCATATTACTTTGTTTAGCAGAATTTTGTAGTTTCTAATACTTTTTTTTCTTTTTTACTATGTTTTCTTCTTTAAAAAAATTTTCTTCAGCAGTTCTCCCTTGTTTTCAAATTAAAACCCAAATTTTTTAACACTGCTATTAAGGACTCTTGTAATCTAGCTCCTGGCCTACCTTTATTACACAGGGTTTATTTTTATTTTTTCTACCTGAATTCCAGTCCTAGTATTTTTGCTTCTTGTCTTCATAAATTTCATTTCTTCTTGCTGAAAACATTCTTCCCTTTTTCCTCACCTGACTGCATGTTTTGTGACATTTAGCTCTGAGTTTAGATGTCACTTTATTTAGGAACTGTTTGTGGATCACCCAATCCTGAGTTATTATAAAAACATGTTCCCATAATATTTACATACACCTCTTATTTTAGTACTGATGATATTATATGATAATAGTCTGTTAATATTTTACCTATAAAACTGAGATATATGAAGATAAACAGTGTCTTATTTTTTACCCAGCTTCTTAGTACAGAATAAAGTTAATAATAGTTAAATGAGAGAAAAGAAAAATTAACCATGTATTTTTGGCTCCATAATGCAACTTTTTAACCTCTTGATAAAGAAAACTCTTTAGCCAGACAAGAGAACATTCCTCAGTTGACTGTAGACTTTGGATATGGTCCATGCTGTGTAAGGTTCAAGGTACAGTTAGTCCATAGTAAGAGTCCAAACTTTTGTACCCTGATTGTCCCACTCTAGTATTCAGACTCATTACTAGGGAGCAGTTGCCATAGTGTGGGACTTAGCTGAGCTAACTTTTAAAGTTGAAATAAATAATGGAAATAAGTAACTTCCATGGTTCCTCCATTTCCATGGATTGTCCTACGGACTCTAGCCAGTAAGGCTATGTTTCACTTTCTAATTATTCAGCCCCAGGAGGATAGAGAGAGCAAAGAATTTTCTTTTAGCTCCTACCCAAAGCTCCTTATTCTGAGGACTTGACCAACGTGGATCACATGCACAGTGACGAGCCAGTCACTATGGCCAAAGAAATGGGTTCTCTGGTTGGGTCAGGCTGGGTCAAATGCTTTTTGTCTCTAGACTCCAGTGGTGCCATTGAGGCCTCCTGGACAGTAAGTGGTGCTGGGGAAGCGCATCAAAGATGAGCAGGGTCTTGTTAGGCAGAGAACAAAGGAAGGGCCTTGAAGAGAGCAGTATGAAACTAACAAACTCCTACCAAAACGGATGAATTTTATTGGCCTCAACTATATTAAATCAGTTCCTGGCCCCTGGTCAGTTCTCGTTATTGTTGCCTGTGTCGGAGAATGCACAGACCAGGTCAGCCCTGGAGCTCGCAAGCGTGTCTCACTGTTTGGCTCCATGTGCGTCCACCGAGTTTTCCCCTCAATAGTAATCTGTTAGTTCTGAGAATATGGGGAAGAAGTGATTATCATATGTCTGAAAACTATCTTGAGAATGTAAGTATTTTCAACTTTTAACTGTTATGAAGTGCACATATTTAAACTCATTTACAAGGTCACATGCTGTTTTCTTTCCCTCCAGGTTGGAATTCTAAAGTAATATATTACCCCTGTCAGCTTGCACTTTCAATAAGTTGAAAATATCTCCTTTGTATTCAAATAATTTATCCATTATACCTTCTCTCCTAAGAGGACAATTATGAGACTAAGAGGGCAATCACCATGTCTTATTTACTAGATTTTCTTCTACTAAGCACAGGACAGGTCCTGTGTAGAACTAAGTTGTGTTGAGCCACAAGAATTTAAGATTTTGCAGGTTGCTGTGCTGTTGTGTGCTGCAAAAGCCATTCAGAAAGAGGTGACTCCTGTCCCATACAGGGCTAATGACCTCAACTGTAACAGACAAGGTTGATTTTTTTATTACATCAAATATGGTTTTTCTCTCTCCAATTGTGCTAAAGATGTGTTATATTCTCCTAACATCAGGACCACGCATAGCGTGTCATGGAGTGGACCTCAGACCCACTTTGTTTTTCCATATTTGTAGTAACCATGGAATGTAAACCTGTACAGCCTGCTTCCCGTATCATTTATTTACTCGATAGCCAACCATCATCTCTCCTAGTCTCATACCCAGTTTACCTAGGGAGGTAAAGGAATTTTATTCTTGAAATATCTGTACCAAGAGATAATAACGTTACCAATGGCCAAAGTGTCCATTCAGTACCCTTCCCTGCAAAGGAAGCCATTGTCCTCATATCTGACATCATAGATTAGTTTTGAATTTCATATAATTAGAGTCAGATGTTCTCTCTTTCCTGTGTCTGGGCTCTTTCATTCATCATCCTATCTTCGAGATTTGTGCACTTCACTGATGTGGTTGCGATTTGTCCATTGTCAGGAGTAAGTATTCTGTGGTACCAATCTGCCACAATGGGGTGGACCTCTGAGCTGTTCCAATTTTTAGAATATTACAATTAGTACTCTGTAAGGGTTTTCATTTTGACTTGTTTGGTGCATACATGTACCCATTTTTTACCACGCATTGAATTAATAGTAAGATTTCTTGGGTTATAGGCTATGTGTTTATGCACAGCTTAGAAGATATTACAGTTTTCCACTAACAGCATGTTAGATTTTTAATTGCTCTGCATCCTTCCAATGTCCTTTTTGTTCAATGAAGTTTTCGTACAAGTCTTTTGTCTATTTTCCTTTTTAACTAAATTTCTTTTATTATTAGGCCTCTTTTTTTTAACTCATTAACTTTATTGAAAATCAATAACAATTATGTAGCAAATTAAACATTGCAGACAAATATTGAAATGTGAAAGATATAAGATGTAGACAGAGTGAATTCTAGAAAAATATCTCTGGGGGCTAGGGAGATGGCTCAGTGGAATAAGTGCTTCCCTGGCAAGCGCGAAGACGTGAGTTCAATCCCCAGTTCCACCTAAAAAGATATTACTGTAATGTATACTAACATGAGATTAATAGTACATTGCATATTGTAAAAAATTACTTACAAATGTAAATGAAACTAACAGGCCTCTTTCTATATTCTACAATCTTCATTTTTATTCCTGTGTTTTGCTCTGAGGTCATTTTCCATCATAAGAAGAAAGCTGTTTAATATTATCTTTAGTGCAGATCTAATGAGAAATTTTCTATTTGAATTGAAATGTTCGCATTTTTCTTTCAGTTGATTTGTTAAATCACCATTTTATTTTTTATATTGTGAACACTTAAATCAAATCTAGCATACATTCAGAGTTATTGTAGGGTTGAAAATGCACAGTGCATATATAAATTCAACACAATATTTGTATAAATGAAAATCACAACATTTAAAAAATTATTAAAGCAAAAACAGTTCAGTTGTTGTTGCTCTCCTCACCACTGAACTCAGGACCTGTCATAGTTATTTTCTCATTCCTAGATGAAAAATTCAACATCCAAAGTGAAAGAAAAAAAAAGTTTATTTTGACTCACAGTTTGCAGGTGTTTCAGTCCGTAGTTGGCTGGTTCCAGGGCCAAGGGTAGTGTGGCAGAGGAGAAACATTTCATAGTGGTCCGGGAGTAGAAAGCCAGCAAAGCAGCTAAGTGGTGAGGAAGGATCAGAGTCTACCTCCCCCTTCCATCCCTTACAGTTTACCCACCCTTTTGGTGGTGCCAAAAGGAAAATCTTCTTGTTTTTGACACATTCTACTATGCCAAACCAATGAGTGGACTAATTTAGCAATCACATACCCTCATTCCAAGCATTACACACTTAGTCCCAGCATTACACACCGAATTCATTCCTAGGTACAACCAGCACTAGAAAGACCCACTGTGACTGCATGTGACTTTGACAAGACATCTAGATAAAGTCGCCACAGGATCCTTGCACTGAACTTCATGCCTAGTCTTTTTAATTTTTTTTAATCAGAGGCTCACTAAGTAATTAAGTTGCCCAAGCTTTCACATTTGACTTGAACTTGTGATCCTCTTGCTCCCTCTTCTAAAATGATATTTATTTTATTTTCTTAAGTCAAGTAAAATTTAAAGTACTACAACATCACTAGAATTATTTAATTTGAAGCAACTTAAAATAACTATAATTAAGCAATTAGCATAGCATTTAAAAATAACTATAAAATGAATTGTTCAACATTTAGGTTTGATAGCAAGACATGTATAATTTGTATAATAACACTTAAAAATGTAGTGCATTTAGAAGAGTTTATTTTGGTACACTTTAACCTGGACATTAAAAGGATAGTTTTCAATGAATACAAAATTTTATTTATAGTTGTTTTATTTCAGCACAGTGAAGATTTCATTCCAATGTCTTTCAAATTTCATACTTACTACAAGGAAGTCAGATGTAAGTTTTGTGGCCCCTTGAAAAAATCTCCCTATTCCCAAGGCTGCTTTTAAAATTTTTGATTGTGTTTGAATTGCAAGCAGTTTTTATTTTGTGAATGTGTGTGTTTATACTCATTTGTTTGCTTGTTTTTTGTTTTTTTTTTTTTTTTTGGGAAGGTTCTATAGGGTGTTCAGGATCTCACCACTAGATTGGACTTGAAGTGATCCACCTGTTTACAGCTTCCCAAGAGCTGGGATTACAGGTGCGAACCACCACGTCAAGTCTCAGTTGCCATCCCAGTGCACTCTGGGGGAGAGGCCAGCATGACAGGCCCAGGGATTGAAACTTTGGCCCCTGAATCTTCTTACAGGCACTTTAATCCTCTGAGCTATTTGGCCGGCCCTTATACTTAGTATTGATGTTGACTGAGTTCATAGTTTTTTCTTGAATATATGGTTTGATATATTTCAGAAATTTTAGAATTTTTTTCCACATAGAATATCTGATCCTTTTCTTCACTCTACCTTTCTGAAATAAATAAATATACTCAGAGTGTTACAGATATCCTATACCTTCAATATAAATTTAGTTGTTCACTAACTTAATGAAAGCCTCTCTAGAACATATTCTACATGTTGAATAGTGCTGTGGATGCAGAAGGTCCTTATTCTTTTTTGAGCTTATGATGTAGTATAGACTATGAACTAAAATCAGTTGTTGGGATACAAATACAGTTTTTTTTTTTGTGGTACTGGGGATTGAACTCAGGACCCTGTGCTTGCCAGGCAAGCACTTATTCTACTGAGTTATCTCCCTGTCCCACAATTTAGATTTAATGAATTATTCAATGAAATTTATTTAACTTCAAGAAAGGAAGTTTATTTCACATATTCAGTGGGCTGACAGCTCATGTAAAGCTACCTTAGAAAGTGACAGTTAAAAGGCACAATGCAAAGTACTTGGTTAAACATGACACATGAGACAAGTATTAGGAGCTTTTGTTTGGTACATTAATGGCTTTTCTCCTATTTTAAGAGTGAGTTGATACAGTTTTAAGCTCAGTTTTAAGATGATACAGCATTTGATTGGGTGTTATACTTTGGATTCTTTTTTATTTCTCTCTGGAGAAGAATTTGGTTGGGGCCCTGGGTAAATGCATTTTACATTTACATTATTTTTGCACAAAAATTCAAGATTGTGGGTGAATCAGAAATTATTCTGATCTGGATTTTTTACTTAAGAGGTTCATGTCATCAGATACAACCCTGGGAAATGCAATGCCAAATATTAACCAATACGAAGCAGGGCACCAAGTACTACCTGGCATGTCTACTTTGAATGTCCAGCGTTGTGGGTTTCAGAGGATAGCTGGATATGAAGCTACTGAAGGCTGAACAAAGACAGCATCTGAGATCTGGCTTATGAGATGAGTTGACTTTACATGTAGTACAGTATTTATACATGTTGAGTCAAAACAGGGTTTCTGTTCAGGTAGGTGAAAGCATCTGACCTCGGAACATTTCAACCCCTCCTCTTTGTGGCCTGTTTATTCAACTCTGTAGATTCTTGGCTTATTATACCTTGGCTTACTACACAAGACTATATGATGCAAGAATCAGGTACTATATTTATCCTTTTTACTATTGAATTTCTATCACCTATGAATGATCAATGAATATTTGCTGTGTGAATAAACTATGGACATAGAGTAGGGAAAAAAATCAATGCTTATTGGAGAAGTGAGTTGTACACTTTCAATAGAGTAGTGGTTCTCAACTTGGGACACCTAAGCCCCATCTTTTCCTGCTGTCATCCTCACTACTGCCACCACCACCACAGCGGAGTATGTGTAAATGTATAGAGATATTTTTAATTGTAATGTGTTATGGAGGGTGATGCTACTGGCATCTTCTGGTTAAGGCCAGGCATGCGAAATATACTACAATGTCTGGGTCAGCACTTCAGAGCAATAGTAAAAATCTTGCCCCAATATCAATAATGCCAAAGTTGAGAAACTCTGAGCTGGACACTAGCAAAATGAGGGCCTAATAATTGAAAGAGTTACACTACATTGATTAATACAGTGTTCTTGAGGCCCAGGTAAAAACTACGGATTCTAAACTGTACACTTATCAAGAGTTGAAAGTGATCAAATTTTAACTTGCTCTAAGAACATGAGTCAAGTTTGCTTCTTAGTAATTTAATGATACTGATATCATTTCAGTTAGAAACAAGACATGGAAAAGGTTCCTAGGACATTGGTAGACTAGTAGCAAGCCATTAGTAGTACACCTTTATAGAATTTATAACAACATTTTACACAGGCTATGTGTTATGGTTTCTGTTTCGTTGTCCCCCCCAAAGCCTCATGCAAGACACTGGGGTGGCTTATGGAGTTTGTGATTAATTCATGGTCCAATGTGGGTAGTATGGGTGTGAGTGCTATACCCACCCTGGGTGGATAATCTGTATAGAGCATAAAGAAGGGAGAGAGGCTTTCTAGCTGCTGCAGCTGCTGCTGCTCCTCCTTTTGCTCTTTGCTATCTTCCGCTGTCATAAATGGCTCTCTCTGTCATGTGCCGCTGTGCCATGGAGCCAGCCAAACCTCCCCTGACTGTGAGCTAAACAAACCTTTCCTTCATTAATTCTGGGTGTTGGATGTTTTGGCCCAGCAATGAGAGAAAAGTAATTGGGACACGGTGCTTTCTCAGTCCATGCATGCTCTGAGTGAGAAGGCAGTCATGAGCACTCACTGACTTACTACGTCCTCAGCTTCAGCTCCAGGCTGTCGTAGAAGCGCAGATGCCATACGCTGCTGTTGATTTACATCCACGGACTTTAATCGGAAGTCTGTGGGCTGCTGACTGGTGTCTGAAGCAGCTGATCTTCTGCATTATATTTTTAACTGACTTGGAGAGATAAAAACATCATGTTACAATGATTATCAGTCATGAGAGTAAATAGCTGTGCCATTACTCTGCGCATATAGCCTACAGTTTTACGGCTTGTCATGCCGTAAAAATGAGTTTCATCATTTTAAAAATTTAGACCATGTAAATTGCAAAAGATTTTTAAATGTATTTTATGAGAATGCTGGAGGGTGGATTAGGAAGCAGTAATTGAAAATCTAAAAATTACCTCATATATCACATAAAGAAATCAGAAAGGAAAAATTGAGTTATTCATTATTTTTGGAATTAATGACAATATGGTTCTTATATAATAGTCAATGTGTCAGTTTTGTCAGGTCAATAGTATGGTGTCTGTATAAATTAAAGCAACAAAAATACGTGAATTTTTCTGTTATAAATGTTATGTCATTATATTGTGAAATTGGTACACGTCCTTTCTGTGCTTGGGGTATTATTTATTCCTTGTAGGTAGAATCTATCCTGTGTCCTGTGTCCTGTGTCCTGGGAACTACCAGCTGAATTCAAGTTAGGGAGGCTGTTTTTTGTGGGGGAGGGGGTTAGCAGGACTCAAACTCAGGACTTTATGGGAAGCTTTCACAAAGAACAAAATGGAGTGATGCTGATGCCTCGGGAGGCCCCTCTGGCTCTGGAGGGCAGTGGAGGAGCTGACTTGGGCACAGGACAGGTCTCTTTGGCCCTGGCACTCATTCCAGAGTCTGAAGCACAAGCTTCGGTCTCTGTGCCTAGTGGTCATGGTGGTCCTGGAATTTAAAATTTTGGTTTGAAAAACAACTTTGTGGCTAGTAACAGATTTGAAGGACTATTGAGGTACACTCTGTTTCAGCTCCTTTTGAGCCCTAATATTATTCTCTACTCACTGCTCCATCATTCTGGAGAGCTAGCTACACATGCGTGCACACGTGCACACATGCACACACACACACACACACACCACAGAATTACAGACTCTTGAAAACTTAAGAAACTAGCTCTCCTTGAACACTCACGTGTCTCAGGTATTTACCTGCTTATGATGCTTGCGTTATTATGTTTGTCATTAGCAGTATGTTTAAAGACATAAAATATATTATTATTAGCAATATATGTCTTACTGTAGAGGTAGCTACACTATAAATATAAAAAAGAAATTCAATAAGAAATTAAAAATATAATATTGTTGCAGACTACAACTTAATATGTTTTTACTGCTAACATAATGAAGAATAACAGTTTTACTACCAATAAAAATATGAAGATAGGGCCAGCCTGATGGCTCAGTGGACTAAAGTGCCTGCTCTGACAGAACATAGTGGCTGGGGTTTGATACCCGGCGTGCCATGCCAGCCCTGCCCATAGGGTGCCCTGAGATGGTGATTGAGACTGTGTGTGCAGGGGCACACACCTATAATCTCAGCACTTGGGAGGCCGAAAACAGGAGAATCACCATGAGTTTGATTTGCATGGTGAGACCCTGTAGACCCTGTCCTAAATAAAAAAAAAATGTGAGCATAATACATGTAGAGAAGCTTTGCAGAATACTCTCGGAAGTTCAAGCAGATTGACTGAACAATTAGTATGAGGTGTTGCTAATTTAGAAGTGTTGAGAACTGTAAGAAATAAATGACAGAGATAGAAAGACAGGTAGACAAAGACACAGAGACAGAGACAAAGACAGAGACAGAGAGATAGCGGAGAGGGAAGAGGAGAGAAATCAATCACACTGAATAGATTTTTAAAGCAAAAGAATAACAATACTAGATTTGAATGTTAGAAAACTTACCTGAGGTATAAAAACTAACTGAGAGGAGGGCAAAGACAGTAACTAGGTTTATTCCAGATACAAAAAAATTGAAGAACTAAGAAACATTAACGATGGAGAGAGTAGATCAATTCCGGAAAAAAAAAAAAAAAAAAAGGTGGAGAAGTCCAGGCCACAAGACCCAGGTGTTTTCATGAGGGTCCAAAGAAGTGTGAATCAGTAAGGTGGCCCTGTGTTCCTTTCTCTGACTGGAGGAAAACCGGAAAGATAAGTGTTTTTGAGAATGAGAACGAATGGTGAAATTTTCCATTTTATAATTTAATTATGGGACTAAACGTTACATTTCTCTCATTCTGGAAAAGCACAAGATAAGGCAAAATAATACAAGTTGGAGCTGGAAGGTCTCCTGCCTGAAGAATATTCAAGGCTTCTCTGCATGACTCGTGATGAACTCAAACTGTCAAGCATTCTCATGGAGTCGGACCCAAGACCCGCTCACCACTCAGGTCTCACGTGGTGTGAGGGGCAAAGACATGCTCGGTGGAATTCAGCAGGCTCTTGAATGAGCAGCCTGTTAACAGGAACTTCATGCAGTCCACCAATCTGAAAAGGCTACAAAATATTTAAATTAGACTTAAAAGAAGGAATTGAGACCATAAATGTTTAAGGTAATGTATACTAATTGAAATGAAGAATACTACCAGGAAGATAACTATGAGACATACTATGACAGAAGAAAGCATTAGTGAGTTGATAGACAAAAAAGAGGAAATTAGCTAAAATGTAACACAGGGATTAAAAGTATGTGAAAGCTTAAGAGACATGGAAGACGAAGGAAAAATTAAAATGCATTTAGATGTGACCAAAGGAAACCCACAGTGCATAGAGGAGAAGCAACATTCACAAAAGTGATAACTGACACGCTTCCTGAATTGGTGAGAGAATTGATGTTAATGTATAAGAATAACAATGATTTGTAAAAATCGTGTGCAAATGAATGTTGATATATGAACACATCATTCAAGCTATTACACATCAAAGGCATAGATAAGAAAATGTTATCAGAGGGAACAACTGGCTTATCAGTAGAGCAGCGCCAACAGTCCAACAATAGAGACTGGACTAGGCAGAACCAAAAGCTGAACAGGTGTGATTATTAATATAGATCTCTTTCATCAGTCAAAATTGGTATCATTCCTAAAATAAGACATTTTGAAGCAAGCTGACAGCAATTGAATAATTGTCTCTCACATAAATCTTAAGGGTAGAATATAGGAAAGAAGAAATTGAACCAGAAATAGAAATACAATGCAAGAAGTTGTACTAAATGTGGCCTTTATTTATTTTTTGAGGGACCAGAAATTGAACTCAGGACCCTGCACTTGCCAGGCAAGCACTTACTGTACAGAGCTATTTCCCCAGCCCTGAATGTTGCCTTTATTAATTAAATTAAATGATCAAATTAAAGAACTTGATGAACATATGAATAATCTAACTGCATTTTTCTGCTGTTCTATAAACGTAAAATGGTACCAGCACTAATAATTTACTATAAGTAAGGTGGAACTAAAATTCTGGGGCAAACAACATTTTAGATTAGAAAGTAACATTTTAGACTCATCCTTGCAGAAACATAAGAGTTAAAATCCAATAACAAAGATTGTTGTTGGGATACATTAAAATTAAAATTTCTTTTTTTCTGTTTCTTTCTTGTGGTGGAACCAGAGATTGAACTCAGTCCCTTGCACTTGCCAGGGAAACCCTTATTCCACTGAGCCATCTCCCTGGACCCTTAAAATTAAAATTTCTGAAAGTTAAAAATACTCAAAGCACAGTGAGATGGCAGCTTCCAGGGCCTGGAGAGTGGGGGAGAATGGACAGATGCTAGTCAAAGCCTGTGAGCGTCACTTAGGCAGGGCGAACAGCGCAGTGAGCACAGTGGGTGCCATTGTGCTGCACACTTAAGAATCACTATGACAGTGGGTCTTAAATGTCATCACCTGTGTGCGTGTGAGGTGACAGATATGTTAATTAGCTAGAGTTAATCATTTCACACTGTCTATGTCTATCAAAACATCATGTTTTACACCGTAAATATGTCATTTTTATTTGCAAATTATACTTCCATAAATGCAGTAAAAAAATAAACTAAAATCTTCTGTATGACAAATTATACCAGAAACAGAGGGCAGCAGGCAAGCCAAACTGGCAGAATACTACGGAAACAAAGTGTTCTATCTATGATATGACATCTTCATAAAACAATAAGATAAAATAAAGTGCCCCAGAAAGAAAATGAGAAAAAAGGCTAATTGTTAGAGAAAGAAAAAATAAATGAAAAAGCCCCACAATAAATGAATAAATAACAAATAAATGAGTGTCCAATAAAAACTGAAAACCCTCCATGCTCTCACAAGAAAGTAGGGCAATGCCAGCTATCAAACAATGCACACCGTTCAGTATCCATCCTAGTGCAAAAACTAATAAATCAAAACTAGTAAATGCTAGCAAGCTGTGAGAAGACACAAACTCTTACTCATGATGGAGTTAAATGGTCTAAGTATTTTGATGGGTACTTTGGCAAAACGTTGACGTACCTGTTTCAGGGAACACTAGAATGGTGGGATACACCTCCAACAGCTTAGCAACTCTTCCGCTCCAGAGAAATTTCTTTCTTTTCTTTTTTTGTATTTTAGGGAAGGGTCCACAGGGTGTTCGGGACCTCGCTACTAGATCAGACTCGTAGCGATCTGCCTGTTTACAACTCCCAAGAGCTGGGCTTACAGGTGCGCGCCACCACGCCCAGTTAGAGAAATTTCTTGATGCTCCGCACAAGCACATTTACGGTAGCCTGCAAGCAAGAGTGAGACAGCGGAAACACATTATCTGTCACTCATAGGAGAAAGAATAGACGGGGGTTATTTATGCAGTGAAGTATTAACTAAGATTAATTAACTCAGTCTATATGAATGTTATAAAAAATCTCAAAAAGATGACTAAACTAAAAGGAACTTTCAAAAGAATGCCATTAGATTGATGTTATTATTCATAAAAGCCAACAATACGTGAATTCCCCAGAAATGTGAGAACTACTTTTTCCTGTTATTTCCACAACTTCAAACGTGCCCGGAGGTGCTACCTGCTGAATTACCTGCTTCAGGGTAACTCATCGGTGGGAGGTGGAGGAGTGGAAGCTTTGCCACCCCGTGGCTTCCCTGGACTCCAAAGTCCCTCCTAGAGTTTAGCTTTTACCAGCTGAGCTTTTCCTCAGTTAGCACTGCTCAGGCCTGACTGTGTCCTTTTTCCACCTTTGTGTGTCTGGCATATTATTTCCTGTAGTGTTGGGAATGTTTAAAATGATTCATAATTAAAGTTTCCTTGAAAAGTTTTAAATTTTAAGGGAAGCTCTTATTCCACTGAGCCATCTCCCTGGACCCTTAAAATTAAAATTTCTGAAAGTTAAAAATATTCAAAGCACAATGAGATGGCAGCTTCCAGGGCCTGGAGAGTGGTGGAGAACTGGCTAGAGAGATGGTCAAGCTCCGCTGGCCCTGTACCTGAAAATAGACCAGAGAAATACTGTAAGATGCCCTGCTTCACGGTGCAGTAGGGGCATTCAAAGGCGGTTGGCAGCCAAAGCGTGGCTACGCTCATCTTGTGAGACTTGGGCTTTCCGTTTGTTCTGCTTGACCATGCTGTTTCTCTATGTGGTTGAGATTATTTTCCTGGTCCCTAAATCTAATTAGAATGAGGAAGGAGAATAATACCTGAGGAAGACAAGGGAAGAGAGGAGAGAAGGCAGGGGAGAATTGTAGAACTGGGGGGTGCTCTACCAAGGCAAAGCACTCAGTCTCTCCTGCCGAAGGGTGCTGAGTTCGAGCTGCTGTGTGTCACCTCTGGACCTGACTTTCCCTGTAGCCTAGGTGGGAGAATGTGAGGCCTTTTTATAGAAAGACATTTCTGTAGCCTGGGTTTTCCTTTGACCCATACTCTCTTATTTCTTTAAAGGATTCGTTAAAAACACATCATTCTCTCCTGCCATTTGGATCCCCCCACAACCTGTCTGGAAAGAGTAAACAATAATTAGTTATATAAAGTGACAGAAAAGGCAGAGATACAAATTAATGAAGGTGGGTGAAGGCACACATGCATCATTATGCAGGAGGAGCGAGCGTCCCACCTTTCGGGGCTCTGCTGCAAGGAAACACCTGAGAAGGCTGGGCTGGGCTGGGCTCAGGCAAAGCCTTAATTAAGCCTGAGATCCTGCCGGCCATCCCGGGCTCCACTCACTTCCCACTACCTGCAAGCGTCCCTGCCTGTAGCAGACCACTCAGGTGAGAGAAACCTGAGTCTAAATTCCAAATTGAGATCTACCACTAATCTGTTCCAAATCATTTCTACTGCTGCTATGTACCACAAGGACCTTCACGATATTGCCCCCATACTTCAACAGTACCTCTGGATTATTCATTCATGGCTAGGTGTAATCTCCTGGTAACTGCTGGAAACACTACACTGGCATCCTAACACAAAGGTGGCATCCAGGAGCCAAGAAAGTGACACAGTCACCTTCTGCAGCAGTCAGATGTAACATAATAGGGAACAATGCAGGTACAGGATGGCAGAGCGTGCCCATCTTACTCAAGCACCCCTGCACTGCAATGTTTGCCAAGGGCCACCAGTGTGCAGCACTTTTCCACCATCACCCCCACAAAAGGAAAATTTTGGGTAAAATTCCAGGTAGCCATTCACAGGCATCTCAAGAAGATGGAAAGCAGCAGTGAGAGGTGAAACAGGATATCAGTCAATCACTGACATCCAACAGTCATGCAGACTTTTAGAAAAGAAGTAGGCAATAAAAATTTTACCTCAAACTATGTTACAAACATTGAATTCAGTCACCTGTGTATATATTTATGTATTATTTATTGATCAATTGATTGATACAGGGTCTCACTGTACAATTTGAATTTGTAGTGATCCTCCCGTCTCAGCGTCTCCAGTGCTGGGAGTAAAGGCAGGCACCTCCAAGCCCAGTTTGAGGGTTGGCATGGCGTGCTGTACCGGGGATCAAACTCAGGACTTGTGCTTGCCAGGAAGGTACTTAGACTGCAAAGCTATTTCCCTGTGTGTCTTCACTGTCCTCGTGTTTCATATAAAAGGGTTGGAGTAGTTGAAATATCTTCTGTATTTCACATTTTAGGAAAATAAGTATGTAAATGCTTCATAATTCACATATAAATGTGAGTTATGTTATTTAATATATTTAATATAAATTATCTGAATCATATTCATTTATTTAGTATAAACTGACAAACAAAGCTAACAAATGCTCATGAAAGATTACCGAGGCGCCTAGTACTCTAATGGTGTCATTCCAAACGCTATAAGAATAATCTTATTTCACTTATATACTCACAGGTCTACAATGAACTGCATGGTTTTGAACATATATTAGGCACTCAAATATTTGCTGGGTCATATTGAGCAATCTTTCTAGCTTTAGTTTTCTAGGATATTAAGGCAATTTGATGAACATTCACTCACAATGTTTCAGTAATTTGTGCTTTCCATGACCAATTTAGATATAAATTTGCAAATGTAATTCATGTTGTTTACTGACCAATTACAGATACTTTAAATCCATCTTCTGAATATCAGACTGGATAACAACAAAATAATTTCAGAGGCTGATTCCTGAACTTAAACAGGCTACAATATACTGATTTTATTTTTAGCTTCTGGCACCATTATAAGCACTTTAATATGTATATATATGTGTGTGTGTGTGTGTGTGTGTGTGTGTGTGTGTATATATTTGTGTATACATATACACACATATATGTATGTATATACATAGATATTATTTAAATTAATCCTGTGAGTTGCTAAAACTGACATTCAGAGGAATGAGTTATCCTTCTCAATCTGAGGCAGCTAGCCATGACTCACTGCCAGTTCTGCTTCAGGCAGTGAGTTTAAACACCATAGCATATTTATTGTGGGTTTTTGTTGTTATTGTTGTTGTTATAAATAAGAAATATGAAGAGCTCAGACCTGGCATAAAGGTCAGTATCAAAGGCCTATGCTTCATTTAGTTTGTCATTTTGCTATTCCTTGTGCATGAATTCAAGAAGGCTGCTGTTGCTGTAGATACCAAATTCAAGCACATGGGGAAGAAAAGACAAGAGACAATGCCAGAGATTATTGGCCCATTACTCAGCAGAGAAAAAGTCCTCCCCAAATCATTATAGTTCACTCACCCAAGCTTACGTAACACTGGCCAAAACACTGGCCTCTGGTAATAAAGACTATGGAAAAGAGAGTAGCTTGACTGAGCTAAGATATTGGTGCTCCCAAAGAAAATCAGGGTTGTGTTGTAAAAAACTGGCTCCTGAGAAATTAGTTATCATTGTCTGCAATATCCGTTTAAAAATAGTCTGGCCTTTGCAGCATTGTAGAGTCTCTGATTGCTATGATGAACTGTTTTTACTTTATAATTATACATTTGAGTCTTATGTGTAGACATACACACATAGAAAATGAAAGAAGTTAATCACTAGCTGAGCTTTGGGGACCCATGCACTTACTGAGTGGAGTTACTGGCAAAAGATCACGGCACTGAATGAATGACGTCATGGTGTCCTTCTAGTCTGGCTCTAGCACTACTTCATGAGTTTATTTTTTATTTGTTTTATAATTTTTTTTGTTTTTTTGAAGTACAAATATCAATGAGACAGTTTTAAGATACCTTGACAAGATGGATTTGATAAATTAATACATTGCAAACTGTTTTCATAATGTTTTGGTATCATAGAAGGTGCATACATGATATTATACTTACAGACATTATTATACCATACTTCATGACTTTGAACCAACCCTTTCCTTGTCTCATGCCTCTGTTTTTTTCCATTAGTGAAATAAGTTGTTTATGCCAAATCAAGTCCAAGGCTTCTCTGTGTACTACTTTTTACTGACCGCAGGTGTGTGAATCATGGGCTGTCATTTAAAAGAACAGTGGGTGTTAGCTTAATAACCATGAAATATTCAAAATATTGTTATAAGATGTGAGAGCACTCTTGAGTACTACTTGTCCTCATTGAAAGTGGAATAAGAAGATGTGAAAAGCTTTATTTAAAAAGATAGAATCATGTAAGTGAAGCTAAATAGCTGAAAATCAAAAATAAAATCCAAATGTCAAAAAGGCAACATTTTAGGTTACGTAGTAAAAATTCCATCATTAAGTTGGGTTGTGAAGCTAGAGTCTTCTTCATTCTGCTGTTACATCGAGAACTAGAGCTTCAACATAATCATTCCTGGGATATCAACAACACACCTATGTCTACAAATGACATAGAAGACTCCCAAGGAAGAGCTCCTAAGAAATGTCTTGTAAACAGATTATAATCTCCACATCTCTTGATTGGCCCAAGTGACAAGTAGATTCATGACTGGAGGCTTGGGGATTTACTCTCTCCAGTATGAAATCATGTTGATGAGAAAGATCATTGGTTTTTATGATTGCTCAGTGTCTACCAGAGCCTGTAATAATGACTTTGTAGATATTATCTTTCAGCCTTAGTTTCTTCATCTATAAAAAGGTAATGGATACTTTTACTGAATTTATTCATATAGTGAATTATTCCTGAGAGATTAATCAACATCAATTACTAGTGAATACTCTCTGTACATATCTCATTTTTTTTTCATATCTCATTTTAAAATGACTGTGTGGATGACATGACATGTAATATATTCTAATGAATCCTCTAAAGAAGTTATAATAAATGAATTCAAGATATATGGTAAAATTGTACAACACAAAACTAACATAAATATGAGGTGTGTTTCCATAAAGCAATGAGTGATCTAAGAATCTATTAAAAAAAACAGTTTGATTTATAGTACCACCAAGAAGAATAAAACATTTAAAAATAAATTTAACCAAAGGGGGTAAAAGACTATCTGCACACTGAAAATTATAAAAATGGATAAAAAATTGAAACATAAAGTTGTCTGCTTTTGCATGTTTTTTTCTGGAAAAATATTCCATGTACATGGATTTAAATGTTCTAAAGTGCCTGTGCTATCCAAAGCAATCCACAGATTCAGTGAAATCAATATCAAAATATCAAATATTATTTTTACAAATAAAATAAACCCTATAATTTGTTGTGGAGCTACAACCAGTCAAAATAATTCTGAATAAGAACAAAGCTGGATGCATCACTGTCCCAGATTCCCAATGTATTACAAAGCTGTGGTAGTCAAAACAGGCTAAGGTTCGCACAAGAACAGACATTCAGATCAATGGAACAAGACAGAATCCAAAAATAAACTCATGTGCATGTGGTTGACTGATCTTCAATGAGAATGATATTAAAAATAAATAACTTTGGGCAAAGTGGATATCCATATCCCAAAGAAGGAGGGGTCAATCCCTAGTGTACTGTGTCAAGCCCCACCCCTGTGACACAATGAGATGGCAATTGAGACTGGGCATGGAGGCGTGCACTTCTAATCCCAGCACTTGGAAGGCTGAAAACTGGAGGATCACTATGAGTCTGACCCTATGTAGTGAGACTCTGTAGACCCTGTACTAAAAAAAAAAAAAAAAAAAAAACATAAAAAAGAATACTGCTCCATATATCCCAAAGAATAAAATTTTATTATTCACCATATATCAAAATTAACTCAGATTAAATATTTAAACACAAAATCTGAGTATATAACATTACTAGAAGAAAATAGAGTGGGAAAACATTGATGTTTGCTATTTTCTTTTATATGAGATGAAATGAACAAATAAAAGCAAGAAATGATAAGTTGAACAACATCAGACTGGAAAACTTCCTCAGACTAAGGAAAATAAGATTAAGAAAGCAATCTGTGGGTGCTGCTAGTCATCAGCAATGAATACAAATCAAAGCCACAATGAAATAACACTTCACACCTATTATGAAAAAGGGTATTACAAAAGGACAAATGTTGGCAAGACTGCAGAACAATCAGAACTCTGAGACACACTTGGTGATAAGGAAAAAATGGTTCCATTGCGGTGGAAAGTGTGAAGTTTCCACAAAAATTTGAGCAAAGGGCTATTATGCGTTCTAACAATTCTGCTGCTGTGTAAACAACCCAGAGAATTGAAATCAGATCTTGAGGGAGCTGTCTGCCTTCTCAGGTTCTGTGAGCATTACTCACAACAGCCTAGAAAAGGCAACAAGCCCAATGGTCAACAAGCAAACTGGGAAAGAAAATGTGGTACCCATGTACAGTGGAAAATTGTTGTGCTATAAAAGAAATAAATTCTACTATTTGCTGTAATACAAATAAGTTTGAAAGAATCATGTTGAAATAAGTTATGCTCAAGATTAAAAAAAAAATCCTGTATGATTTCTCTTTCATAAGGCAGAGAAATAGCTAAAGGTATAGCAAAAGAAGAACTGCAGTGGGTTGCAGTATAGTTGGGAGCTGGGGGTTGTTTTTCAATATTATGCATATGATGCCTGCTGTTAAGAATAAGGTCGATGTATTCATGCCTTTGTTAACAGGAGAGACCTTTTAAAACTAGGATAGATCTTGGCAGAAAAGAAAATAAGAAGACTTTTAGAAGTGATAAATATATTGATTGCTTGGATTGTGGTGATATCTACATGAACTGAAGCTTATGTCCAAACTACCCAAATTGGATACATTGTTTATGTGCAATTTTCAGTATATAATACTTTTGCAATATAGCTGTAGGGTGGGGGAGATTATTGGGAAAAAATGAAATGAAGTAATGAGAACAAATAGATGAATCCTGAGAACACACCTTTTTAAGTGGAACAAATCAGAAACATGCAAGTAACACGTTGTTTCTTTGGTGTGAGAAACTGAGAAGATAAATAAGGACCAAAATGTATAATAGCTGTCATGCAATAGGATGAAATTGTTCAATTCTTGAACAAGGAGTATTGAAGGGAAAAGGAAGAAAGAGAAAAGAAAATAAATGGTAAAATAAAGATAAAGTGGAAGCAAAGCTTTGTAAATGATGAGGAGAAGAGAGATTGAAGACAGGGGAGAGGACAGAAAAGAAGAATCAGATGGATCATGGACAGGTACAAACTCCCTGTGATGAATTAATTGAGTGCAGGCATTTTGAAAGTGTAATAAAAATCCCAAATAAGAGGTTTGTTATCCTTAAAATAAGGAGATTATTGAGGTAGACATGACTCTATCATTAGCCCTTTCAGTCTGGGTCTAAAGTTAAGAGACAGGAAGTCAGAGATTTGAAGTAGGAGAGGAATTTTATGTGAGGGGAAAAAATCCCTGGCTGCCTTTGAAGGTGGGTGGCGGGACCTTGTGCCTGGAACCGTGAGCAGGCTCTCTGAGTTGGAGTGGCCCAGCCACCAAGAAAACAGGGTCCTCAGTCTTCTTAGTACCAAGAAACTGAGTTCTGCCAACAACCATATGAGCAGAAAAGACGAACCTACCATGGCACAGCGCCGTACACCTCTGAGCTCAGTATTCTGGGAAGCCAAGGCAAAAGGATCACAATTTCAAGCCCAGGCTGGACTACTTAATGACCTAATGAGACACTGTCTCACAATAAAAAATGAAACGTCATGGAGATGTAGCTCAGTGTGAAGGTCCTTGGTTTAATCCTATTAATGTCTGTCCCTTTGAAAAATGACTTTAGCTTCCAGATGAAGAGAGCAGCGAAACTGGCTTGCACTTGGTCTTGAGCCCTGAGCTGGACTGGCTGTTATGTTAAGTCACTAAGTCTGCTGTACCTTGTTATCTAACTGTAGAAAGCTCATACATTTTACCTTGCTGCTCATGAGTATTTTCTTATTTTGCTGAGAATTTAACTCATGCCTGAAAAACTCCAGAGCTTTTGTTCTGAATCTCTCATACACTGGTGGGTTAGGCAGATCCTACATTGCCAGTTAGGCCAGAAACAAATGCAGATATTTTAAACTGTTAAGTGCAAGTATAAAATGCATAGCTATGTGATGAATTTGGAGTTAACCCGAGGACTATAAGAGGATAAGTTTCTTGAAATATACATATTCTATCTGAAATGAAACATGAAATATTATTAGAATGAATGTGGAAAAGGAAGGTTGGCCACGCCCCCAGTTTAATTAAAAAAAGGATTCTGACATATAAACATGTAAGTGTATTTCTCTAGTTGCCAAGTTAACTTGGCAGGAACTGACAGCTCTGAGTGAGTTGAATAAAATATCCTGTAAGAATGAGTCCTAGAATATGAACACCTTTGAAGGGTGCCTGGAATTGGACTTTGGATGGGGGTCAAGTTAATCTTAATGTTTGTTTGAAATGTTTCTTGCCATAGTGTTTAAAATCTATTATGAAATTAGTCAACTAATAAGATATCACATATTATAATGGAACAAATCATTATTATCACACTTGGAAAATAAAATATAACTGATGCAGTTTACTCTTCTTGCACAAAATTAATTCTTCGTCTCCCTAGAGTGTGGAGTCTGTCAATATGGAAAATTTTAAATATATTTTAGTAATTACACATGTAATACAAAACAGTGTTTAATATTTTGTGTATTTTTAACTTTTGATAGTTAATATTACACATTATCATAGAACAATATTCCATATGTATTATCTCAGTCTGTTTAACTTTGATAGAACATGTGCATAATAAATATTGATATGTTTATCTAATTTAAAATTTTTTCACGTCTATGTTATTATTTACTTTATGATTGTGTTTTACTTTCTAATTCTTCTGTTGAATATGTAGATAATTTCCAATGTTTTTCAATTGCAGAAAATTATCCCTAATATGATCATGTATTTTGGGTACACTTGCGCATTTCCTTAAGCCCTGTGCCTAGGAGTGGGTACAGAGGCTATATAATTCTGTTAGAGTAAGATTTTGTACAAATAAAATCCTCTGGCTCTACTCCTACCAGTAGTTCGCAAGAATCCCTATTGTTCCAAATCTCTGTCAACACATGGCCATGTCAGACATTAATTGTTGCTAATCCAATTTTGCTAACAATGAGTGTGTTCATGGTTTACTCATGTAATTAAAAAGAAAGAAAGAGAAGGGGGGTGTGAAGGAAGGAAGGGAAGCAAAAAAATCAAGTGCAGGAAAATAAAATGTACAGTTGACGAACTAGTGTGCAGCTTCAGTGCTGGATAGGGCTGAGATTACAGTCCCAAGAAGATTGAGTTGAGGGGTCAGCAGACCTTGCTGTAATTGGCCAGGGGCAGATTCCTTCTCCTTTTAGTAAGTTCAATATTAGTGTTAATTAGAGCTTGAATGGAGCTTGTAATGGCTCCAAGTTGGGGAGAAAAGAAATATAGGGGCAGGAAGCATAGGAGAGGAACAGTAGTCTGCCATCTTGTCTGTGCGAGGTTGGGCCATCTCCTAGGAGGATTGGTGATAGAGTCTCACTTGAATATACTCAACAGTTACCCTAGAATTCTTCCTTCTTCTGAGGATGTTCTAATCAACTGTATTGTAGTGACATTCTAGCTGTAGAAACCAGAAAACATATTTTCTGGCACTTGACTATAGGAAACTTTTGTGGTTGTCAAAGACAAATGACTCTCTTAGAATGCAGAGGTAATGTGTGTCACAGGAAGTACTGCTCAAATCATCAGGAGCCTGCGCAGGGTGGGTGGGAATAGTGTGATGCTGGGAACTTTGGAAGATAAAATTTTGGGCACATATTTGCTTGGGGTGTTTTCTTGTGTGCGAAGATCCACTGGGATAGGAGTGATGAAACTTATCTTTTTGAATGTGGGTTTCTTTATATGAAAATGTCACCTGTAATGACAGCAGTAAGCTCTGTGCTTTAAAATATGTGGTTTAAACAGAATCGGGAAAACATTTTCCGATTGAAAGCTGACTTCAGATGTTAATTTTTTAAAGAGAGAGCAAGTGCGTGCGTGCGTGCGTGCATGTGTGTGTGTGTGTGTCTGCATGTGTGCCTCTTGAGGCTCCTGGCAACAGCTAATATGGTGGGTGTTCTTTAAGAACCTCCTGACAACCCACAGGTGAGGGAACTAAGGGAAAAATAAACCTTTGTTTATTCAAGACCACTGAGGGCTGAGCGCTTTCTGTTGCTGCAGTGCTTTCTGGCCCAGTCTCAGACACAGTGATGACTGAGAGCTCATCCACAGAAAGCTTGATGGACCAGTTCTTCTCTATGGTTGGGCTGAAGTTCTAAGATGAGTGGTATTGGTAATTTTCTCTTAGTTTGAGCTGAACTTTACCTTTCAGTATCTTCTCTGAGTGAGCCTTGTTACTCCTTAGAGCCACACAACAACTCAGAGACTGAAATTGGCTACCTCTTAACCCTTTGGTCAATAGGCTGAGATTTTCATTTCCTCAACTGCTGCACTGTAATGCAGGAAATAATTCCAGAGCCTTTTATATTCTGGTTGGCTGAGTACCTCTGTGTTAGTCCTAGCCAGGACAATTCCCAGCTTGTCCTTGAACTCTTTGCCTCTATCATGTAAGGCATCTTTGCAACTTGCCAAATGTGGGTCATGTTTGGGGTGAAGGAGGGGGAAATGGTTTAGGATGAAAAGATTGAATGTTCTGAGCTTGGCGAACAGTCCTTAGAGTGAGAGTGACAAGGAAAGGAGGTCTAGAGGGAGGAAATGCAGATTGGGGAACACGATACTTAAAGTTGAAACTGTCGGGAGTTACAGCCACTGGTAACACAAGTTCAAGGCTGGAACATTGCAGTACAGTAGGAGAAGCAGCAGGTAACACAAACTCATTGGTGTAATGCAGGTATGAAACCTTTTGGTTCCTGAAGGAGTTAACAGAAAAAAAAAAAAAAATTAAACAGGAAGCATTTTCATTTATCTCTATTCCAAATGACATATTTTTAACTTCTAAATTATGCTGTTGATTGATGCATTAGCATTAAATTAGTACCATAGAGATTAAGAACTCAGGTTACTGAGTTAGGAAGCCTTTTATTCAAGTCCTGATTTTACCATTTATTACCTTTGTGGGTTTGTCTGTGGTACTGGGAACTCCTCTGTAGATTCTGCTGTGTCAGTTCAAATCTGTTTCTTCATCAGTAATTGAATATAGTGATGATCTCTATTTTGTAGGCTTGTTTTGAAGGTAAAACAAATGAATTAATGCATGAAAACAACCTTCTTGCTAGTACACAGCTCCACTGAGATAATGAGAAAAATTATTCTTTATTCCATTACTTTTAATGTGCAGAAACCAAAAGGCCCTGGAAGATTGGCAAGCACCCACAGTCAAGCCTACGGGGATGCCCTTATTACATTATAATTTATTACTTGCATATTATGACCTAAGACCTATTTTTCAAGACAAGTTCAAAACTGACTTTTCCATTTTAACATTTTCTAGCACATGAAAGCATTTATACCCTTAAATTATTCTGAGAAAGAACAACAGGAACACACACACTTTCACACACTGACACAAACACACCAGAATTCTACAAGCTCAACTTGCAAATATTAATGAATTAGATGTTCATAAAGTAATGAAATCTGGCTTTTTATGGAAGTTATGTTTCATAGCTGTCAAAAATCCTTAGGACTTTCAGGCAAATCTTGAAGTGAAAGCAGGCCTTCCTAATTTTCTGATGGGGATGCAGTGTGCGGTTTCTGCTTCTCCTCTATCCTTTCTAACCCTTGACATCCACTGGGCTTCTTCCGCTGCATAGATCCACAGCAGGATCTTTTTGTGCATTCATTATAGACAAGATGCCTGAAATTCAAGAAATAGAACCTTCCAAGTTCTTGACACTCATTATATTTTTCTATTCCAGTGATTTCCAGCTGCCTCAGCTCAAACCCTGCCCACCTCTTTCTTAATATTTTAATACCATTTGTTACTCTGAAGTGAAATCTATGTAATACAGCCTTTGTATGTGCAGTTAAAAACTATCAACACTATGCCTTTACTGGATTGTAAAGAAACAATGAAAAAAAAGTAATTTATAATAAAATAATACATAAATATTAAAGCTTATATATAGTAGTAACTATAATAAATCATTTATGTGCATTTATACATTAATTCAGTATAATTGTGAAACTACTTACAAAGTCTAAAGCAAGCATGTTGTGTTGGCAGTTCCAGTGCTGTCAGTACTACAGGGAAGCATTTCTGAACAAAGAGAAAGTAGTAGCTCCCTTCATTAGTGTATGAGTCTCCTGTTTTTTTATAGATAAAAAGTTGAGTTCTAATAGGGTAATTACAAACAAAACACAAATGATGATAAGACGTGCTAAGAGTGTTGTGGGAGTGTAGTTTTTGTATTAATAATCCTCCATCTTATTCTCACACGTTGTCTGACCACACCCTAAAGGTCAACAGTGCTCTCTGATTATAACTACAGTTCGGTGTCCCATAAATATCTCAGATAGGCCCTGGAACATGTAACCATTCCAGTAGGAGCTGTGTATTGCATAGTTTGACTGGAATTCGTACAAGGAAAATGTTTTAAATTATTAAGGGTAGCCCTCCAAAGCAGATAAGTAAATAAAGCTACCATTTTCCCTTCCCCTCTGTACTCCACACAGATGAAAATGTAAATCTGATCATATTCCTTTCACCGGTATTCTTAAGAGAACTTGAGACTTCCAGCCAAACTGAGGGTGAGATTTCTGTAACTAGCACGGCCCCCCTCCCCTCCCCACCTGTCCTTAGCTGGTCTCAACTGGAATGGTACTTCTGCCCACTCTGCATTTCATTTATATATTTTTTTCTCTCAGCTTCTGGACTGGGCTGTAGTACTCACAGCTGCACTTCCAACCTTCCTCCTATTTCTGGACTTTCTTTCAGTCACGCTGTTTTCTCTTAGCCCCCAGCTTAATTACCACTTTCTTATGAGAGCTTTTCTGTTCTCCCAGTCAGGTCAACCCTACCATATGTACCTCCTCCTACAGCATTCACCATGGGCGATGGCTGTATTTTTATTCACATGAGATGATTGAATTCACATCTGACTTCCCCTGTAGGCTTGCAGCTCCCACAGGGGAAGGAACTAAGCCTACTTTTTCTTCTTAGTGACTGAAATAGAGGGGATCCTCAAAGATTCTGTTGTGTATGTGTGCAAATTATTGAGCAGAAAAAGCAACCAATGGAATGAACACATGGATAAGAATATTCTTAATCCTAACCTGAGATTCCATGGCCAACATTCTTTTTTCAGTCAGTTAGTTTGTTTTCTGCTTGGAGCAAGGCCTCCACTGCACTTCGTGGAGAGATTAATGCTCTCACGGATGACCTATTTGGCAAGAACCACGCATGAACCTAGTGTGAAGTTAAAAGACTTGTGGGTGAGCCAAAAATGCAAAAGAGGCTGATGTCCCCAGGTGAGGGAGTGCTTCCCTATTCTTCTGTGTAGAAAGTAATACATCAACACACACCTTCTTCTGGCTTAAATTTCAAATTATACCCAGATATAAAACTCATGATTGGCAATTGGATGTACATTCTTATGGCAACTATACATATTTGCATTTCTGTCCCATTTCCCCCAGGTTTTGTTTGTTTTCCAGGCTCCTATGATCTCATATTAGGTATACCTAGTAATAATTTTTATCTCCTCACACAACTTGGAGACATTTTATTTCATTGTATATTTATTTATGTGTACCTTTATATTAAAATAAAAACTTTGGATGCTAGGGAAAGGCACTGAGAAAACTGAAGAACTCCTCACTTAGCATATGATATAAAACATATCTGGAACCTTCTCCTGATCAAATATCTCCTTCTTTCTCCCCCGGTCCCTCCCTCAGCCAATCTGCTGGCTCCTTGCTTATCAACTTGGTGCTGGTATTTACATTTTTATTAGAGATATGTGAATCTTTTCTCACTCTTTTAAACATCTGCACAGCAATTAAGGATATTAAAGTGCCATGATTTAGTTAATCACCCACAGATCCATGAATATTTGTACTGTTTCCAAGTGTTCGCTTTTATAAATGACACAGCACCACACGTCCTTCTCCTTGCAGCTGGCAGCACCTGGACAAGTGTTGGATCACTTTGCCAGAATAGATACGTACAAATATATATTCACAAAATTTAAAGCCTCTAAAAAGCTTTGTGTCTCCTCCCACAGCTGGTCCTTTTGGCAAATCTCGATCAACTCAAAAGGATATCAAGCTATGATGTTTACAAATTGAACAGGTGAAAATTAGATCTCATTGTTTGAAGTTTTGCTTTTCTAACTACTTGTAGCTATGCATCATTCAATAGTCTCATGGACAATGTGAGAGATAGAGATAGAGACAGTGCAGCAGAGGGATTAATAAATAATGTATATCACATATTCTGTGAGTGCAGAGGTGACATTTATGTCATTCTTCACTGCAGACCCAAATGCAAGCATGGTAAATACCTATAAAATATTGATTTTAAAATTTGCTTGCTTTCCATATTTATTAGCAGAATCTTAGTTATGCTGAAGAATTCTCCAAAGGGATGAAGGAGTCTACACTAGAAATAATTGCTGAAGCCATCCTGAAGTGGCAATAGAACACAATATTTTGTTAAAAGAGAAAAAAGTAGGGCTAAGGTGATTAAAAACTTAAGCTTTGGAAATAACACAAAACTGAGTTTTGAAAAAGACAATGGAATTTAGAGAAGACAGGCTTATTATGGCCTCTGTTGGAGTTAGAATCATAAACTTCTGTGGAAAAGACTGTGCCTCACTTGTAAATAGGCGACTGGAGTATCTGAGAGTAGGACTTGGGCTAAAATGGCTCAGTGGCCGCACTATGCTAGCAGGTGATCCATCATATTTCCACGATGGTCTATAATGACACCATTACCATTGCATATGTGCTCTGTGCAAACGAATGCTCTGCTCTCAGAGCACACGTAACCTGTTGGAAGGAGACACGTAACATCTATTCCAAGGGGTCACTAAAAGCAAGGGAATAAACTCTGTGTAAGATAAATGCCATGAGGCAGACGAACACAGCATCGTGAATCTGAGAATAGTGGAGGATGGCATATTAGTGCAGGTGGGGCTGGAAAACTTTCCTTTGATAAGGCTTCCATTGAGCAGAGGCAGTGGTGAATGTTCCAGGAAGCGTACTGAGCAACGGTGAGCAGAGCGCTGAGCACTAGCAGGTACTCGGGGAAGAAAATGTAATGTGGGCAAAGGCCAGAGTGCACGTAACACACTGGAGAAGTGGGTGGGTTTTGGTGGCTGTAGGAGTGTAAGGAGAGGTGGTGGGCAGAGGGGCAGCTGAAGCCAGACTCTGCATGACTGTAGAGACCTGGGAAGGAGCAGAGGGTGCTCTTCACAGCCTAGGAAGCCATCGGAGAATTTTGTGCAGGAGAGTCACACGGTCTGTCTTAGAGTTCAGAGACCCAGCTCTGCTTTGGTGTGGAGAACATACCCAAAGTGCTGGGAATGGAAGACAAAAGTGAAAAGATAATTATATATATATTTTTTTTTCTTGGTTCAATGAGAAGAAAGATTTGTACTAATAGTGTTTAGACAAAATATCATGTCTGCATCTTATACTTTGAATAGCTACTATGAAGACAACAATATGCAGTGTATTAATTATTGTAACTGTTCTACTAACCTGTTTTGAAACTGTCTCATTGCTATTTCTTACTCATTAAAATTAATAACAAATTTAAAAATAATGAAAGTTCATTGTAAGAAGCAAATTTTTAAGAAATAAGTTGGCAATGATGGCTGTTTGAATTAATATTAGTTATGCTCTTTTTGAGAAGAAGTCAGATTCAAGATGACTACTAGAAGTAGTGAACTCTAAAAAGCCCTCATGAAGGAAGTTCAGTTTTTTAAAATTATTAAAGTTATTATTTCCTTAGAGCAGCTCCAGGTAGATGACCAGAAACTGAGAATGTATTCCTTTAAACTCCATACTGTACAGCTACATTTGTAGTTAAGAACATTTCAAAATCAAAAGCACTAATTAGTAAGATAATTGGTTAGAGGAACATTACTTGCATATTTAATATACTTACGAAGACTTTTTTGCTAACAAAGCTAGATATACGCATTGTGATTTGAAAATTTTTCAATGTTGTTGCAAAAACAACTTTTTATTGGGAATGTACTAGACATTTTATGTGGAACTTACGTGAAATTATAAAGAAGTAATTTTCAAAGTGTTCTAGGAAGGGCCAGCCAAATAGCTCAGCAGATTAAAGTGCCTGTAAAGCAGACGCAGGGGTCAGGGCTTCAATCCCTGGCGTGCAGTGTAGATCCTGCCCCGGGACACGCTGAGACAGCAATTGAGACAGGACACGGTGGTGCGCCTGTAATCCCAGCTCTTGGGAGGCTGTAAACAGGTGGATCACTAGGAGTCTGATCTAGTAGTGAGACTCTGAGCACCTTGTAGACCCTTCCCTAAAATACAAAAAAAAACGTGTTCAAAGAAAGCATCACTTAGAAGTAACTAAATTGGTTGAATATAATTTTAATACATGGGTTTTACGTAGTATAAGTGTCCTATTGTGTATACAAAGATCACATTTCATATATGATTTATCTGTACATATGTGTGTGCATACATGTAAATCTATATACCTACATGTGTTGCATATATTCACACCCTTGTAAGTATAACACATATGTGTATCATGGTTGCATTTGGAATTTATTCCTCAATATTTGAGTGCTGTAGATTTCTTTTTTTTTTTTTTTTTTTTCGGTACTGGGGATTGAATTCAAGACTCTTCACTTGCCAGGCAAGCACTTACTCTACTGAGCTATCTCCCTGGACCCAAATTTTTTTCTTTCTCTGTTTTTTTTTTTTGAATATATATATATATAATATATATATATATATATATTACAGCACCAGAGATCAAACTTGGGACCTTACACATGCCAGGCAAGCGTTTATGCCACTGATCTGTTTCCCTGTCCCCAAAAGGTTCAGAAGGATTTTTTTATGGCTCAGAATGCCTTGAGGGCAGGTCTGACAAGGCATGAGGATCTGGGGATCCAACCACAGAATCCTGAGCCTGACTGCTTTGCTTAAGCAGGCACTTAAACAACTGAGCTAATGGGCAAGGACCCTGTAGATTTCTTTGTCTTTAAACTGGTTCAGTTTTCTATGAACCTTT